>LKBB01000024.1:52669-81288 GCA_001513885.1 Thielaviopsis musarum
CCCCCCCCCAGTCCACTCTAGCTTATTATCTACTACTAGTTTTCAACTACATCTTCCATCATGTCTGCCGCTGCTCCTGTCGAGGTGCGCGTCTCCGAGGGCTCCAACGATGTCACCTCCAAGCCTGAAGGCACCGCGCAGTCTGCCGCGCCCGTGGCGCCCAAGAGCCACTTCAAGCGCTTCTGGTGGGTGTATCTGCTGGTGATTGTCGCGCTGGCTGCGATTCTGGTGCCGACGCTGGTGATCCTGGTGGGCGTGCCCAACCTGATGCAGAAGCGCGTCGACCAGTCCAAGGTGACCATCAGCCGCATTGCCATGAACGACCCGGCCAGTGACTCGTTTGTGCTCAGCGCCGACTCGCAGATCAGCACGCCCGGCAGCACGCACGCCACCATCTTCCCCTTTGAGGCAGACCTGTCGCTGGCCGAGGACGGCTACGATACTCCCTTTGGCTCCATCTCGTTCCCGCAGAGCAAGTCGTCCAAGAACACCAACATCGCCATCAGCCAGACCGTGCAAATCACCAACCTGACGGCGCTGACGGCCTTCAACGGCTGGCTGCTGGCCAAGGAGACGGTGCGTCTTCGCATCAAGGGCCAGCCCAAGCTCAAGGTTAGCGGCCTGTCGCGCAAGTTCACCATGAACTTTGACAAGATTGTTGAGCTCAAGGGCATGAACGCGTTTTCGGGTCTGTCGGTCAGCAACGCCACCATTGGTCTGACTGCGAGCAACAACTTCCACGCTGATGTGTCGATTCCCAACCCGTCTGTGATTACTCTGGACATTGTGAGTTTTCTTTTCTCTCTCTCCCTTTCTCTCTTTCTTTCTCTTTCTCTCTCTTTCTTTCTCTTTCTCTCTCTCCCCCCTCTCCCTCTTTATCTTTCTCTCTCTCTCCCCTCTCCCTCTTTATCTTTCTCTCTCTCTCCCTGTAAGCCAACCCTTACTAACCAACCCAGGGCAACACCACCTTCACCAACATGTTCAACGGCACCTCGCTCGGCAACGTTTACATTGACAACCTCGTCCTCTCTCCTGGCATCAACAACTATACCATCCGTGCCACCATTGCCCAGGCTCCCATCACCTCCGCCATCATGAAGGAACCCTACTGCAAGACCGGCATCATGCCCTTCAAGATGATTGGCAACTCGGTCGTCTACAACGGCGAGAACATTACCTACTTCCGCAATGCTCTGGCTGCTGAGGCTCTGCCCATTGACATTGATGTCGGCTCGGCCCTGGCTAAGCTTGGTCTGAACGTTACTTGCCCTAGCTCGTAAGCTATTTCGCAGTGACGTGCTGTGTGTACGTTCTGTCGTGTACAACAACTTGGGTGGATTCTTTCTTCATTTCTTTCTTCTACTTCTCTATGTTGTTTTGCTGTTTTCCTCATGATTTATTTATTACCGGGTTATTTGCTTGTTTATTTTTTAATTATTAATATCCAGAGATGGAAGGTTTCTGCTGCTAGCAGCTTGGCAAGAATATTTGTTTTAAGTACCGAAAAATAAAAATAAAATGTTAAACAAATCAGCCATGAATGCTCCGTGATACTGAAAAGCTGTGGTTGAAACATCAAACTACAAGGCCTTAAGTCATTAGACAAATCGTCTTTGATTGTGGCCCCCAAGTTAAACAATGTTTAAGCTGTGCGCTAGGAAATGTCGTCAGAACCCAAATTTGCCTCTTACTTTTTCTGTACGCTTAGCTGAGTTGGAGAAGGCACTTGTTCCTCTGTTTTCTCAAAGGCGGGACAGCCCCGAATGACCACCAAAAAATCGACAGCACGTGATGTATCAAGCAGATGCTCGCCACAGCCCGAGAAGCGCGAGGGTTGCAGGAATAAATAACCCTTGAACCGTAGCTATGGTACCCTGTGTCTTGTCTCACTCCTCACTCGGCCCCAGCCTTGCGCTTCTGGCGTTTTGCCAGGCCGCCTTCGCTTTGCGGTGCATGATATGTCTTGTCCGCCGTCGAGGGGGGCACAAACGTCGGGTTCTTTCCGGCCGCCCGTGGCTTTGCCCTTGAAAGTTCATACAGCTCGGATACGCGCGCCCAGCCGGGAAAGTCCGTCGGGTTCCAGAGCGTGGTTGGTAACACGCTTGAGTACTGGTCGTCGCCCTTGACGCCCGCAAAGTCCATCAGTTTCTTGGAGAGGCTGGGGTTCTGGAAGGCTTTGGACTCGTCTAGCTTGAGGTTGAAGTGGGTGCCGTTGCGCTTTAGGCGGATCATGTTGGAGGCTTTCGAAGTGACTTGTGGCGCGGGAGATCCAGGCGGTGATGGCGCAAACTCCAGTTTGGGCACAGTCGGATACGTCAGTTCGCGAAGCGCTGATCTGTAATCTGTGTATGAAAGCTCTGCTGGTGGCTGAAGATCTTCTGCCATGTCCTCTTCAGGTTCTGGTAGGGAAAAGTCGTCATCTTGGGGAGGCATCATAGGCCCAACTATGGGTGCATCTTCAGTCTGTGGCGCTGGAGCAGGTTCTAAACAATCAGTTAGTAAAGCTTGTATCATAGACAATAGTCAGGACATACTTGACCCTTCCACCTTCGTAGGCCCCGCCTTGGCCTCTTCAGCAGCCGGTTCTACCTATAAAAATCAGTTAGCACAGTACGTGCAGCTGACAGCCAGAGGCACTTACAGCAGCAACAGGAACTTCGGCTTCCTCATCTTCTGAGCTACTATCGTATTGAACAAGTCCGGTCATTGTGTCAGTTGACCCAAGAATATATTAATAGTGTCGTCAAGAAATAAATAACAAAAAAAAAACTCATGCTTACAATGACGTCGGTCAGCTACCCTGTTGTCGATCCAGTACAGCCTCGCTCGGCTAAAAAACGGCTAAACGCGCTGGACAGCGCGCCTAACATCCCGGCTCGATTTTTTGTTCAGCCTTGCACAAGCTTACCTCTTTTTTTTTTCATCTTTATTCCAAGCACTAAAGTGGCTGCATCCATTCAACCTTTCACACTTTTCCTTTACCAAATCCCAGAATCGCTCTTTGATTCTGCCCGCTTCTTTTGATCGCGTATACATTTGCAAACAACAAAGTACGGAGTCTACCAAAGCTCTCTTACTGTCGAGCTCCAATTCGCACATCTTCAACGTCATCGGGCCGCTCTTTTCAAGCAGCTTGATTTCCACAAGATTACCGAAACCATGGCTCGACTTAGAGGCTCGCGCTCACCATCTCCAGGAAGATATCGCAAAGATGACGATCGCCGGAACAACAACCGGAGCAATCGCCGGCGTTCTCGCTCCCGCAGTCCCGTAGATGTAGGTTTTTGTCTGTTGCTTCTGGTAGTTGTGGATTGAATTGATGATGCTAACCCAAGTTCCCCAGCGTCGCTTCCGGGACAGAGACGGCCGTGAAAGCCGCCGCGGCGATAACCGCAGACGGGATCGCTCCATCGACAGACGAGACGACGATTCGTACCGCGGCTCCGACCGCCGCGACCGAGACAGAGACCGCCGCCATTCCCGCGATCGCTACGACGACAGAAATAGAAACCGCGATCGGTCTCCCCGCAGATACCGCGATGACCGTCGCAGAGATGACTCTCGCGACCGCCGCCGTGATGGCTCTCCGCGTCGCCGTGATGATGCGCCGGCTAGCGGTCCGCGGGTAGGATCCACAGACCCCGAGGTAAGCTTTCTTCCTGTATCTAGAATAAGTAATCGATTACTTATCACACATCTCCTGTTGTCTAGGCCAAGAGCGCAACCCCCACTGCGCAGTCCGAAGCCGACAAGAAAGCCGAACGACTGGCCCGCCTCGAGGCGTGGAAGAAGAAGAAGGAAGCCGAAGGCGCTGCTGGCTCGCAGGCCCGCAAGATCCTCGCCGATAATGATAGCAAGTCGGTGCGCTCCTCATCCGCAGCACCATCTGCTGCAGACACTGCGCAGTCTCCAGCGGCTGCTGAAGCTACCACGCCTGCGTATGCAGGCAAATTTGATCCGAAGGCTATTGCTAAAAAGTCGGCGCCTGTCCGTGCTTCGCCAGCAGCTTTTGGCTTTGGAAAGAAGCTTGGTGGTGCTCCTGCTGCTGCTGCTGCGGCGGCGGCGGCGGCGGCGGCAGCGGTTTCTGGCATCAGCCTTAAACCGCAAGCAAAGGCCTCTGCGCTGCCCACCAACCGTGGTCTGAGTGGTTTTGGCTTTGGAAAGGCCCTGGATTCCAAGTCTGCCCCTGCCAAGCGCAAGATTGACCTTGACGAGGAAGAGACTTCCAAGCGCAAGCTGACAAAACTTCCCTCATTGCCTCTTGAAGCCGACGATACTCCCTATGCTGATCAAGATGAAGAGGAAGAAGACGGCCAGGGATTTGATGGTACTGAAGAGGAATCCATCGCTGCTGCTCGCGCTGCCCACGAAAAGCGCTTGGCTGATGCAGCTGCAGCTGAGTCGAGATCCAAGGAAGCAGCCTCAGCACTTGCTGAAAATATGGAGGTGGTTGAAGAGGACGTTGACCCTCTAGATGCCTTCATGGCTGGCCTGGCTTCGGAAAAGCCGGCTCCCCAAAAGTCATTCAACTCCAAGAGTGCACCTGAGCCTGAGGCCTACTTTAGCGATGAGGAGGCGACATACAACGAGATCCAGCCCGACAAAAGCTCCGCTCCTGTTCGTCGCAAAAAGACCAAGGATATTCCCACAACCGACTACAGCAAGCTGCAGATTGAGCCGGTGCGCAAAAACTTTTGGGTTGAGCCTGTTGAGCTGTCTCTTTTGACAGAGGCTGAGACAGCAGATCTCCGTCTGGAACTGGACGGAATCAAGGTCAGCGGCAAAAATGTGCCCAAGCCCGTGCAGAAGTGGGCGCAGTGCGGTCTGACTCGCCAGACCCTCGACGCCATTGATAGCCTAGGCTTTGAGAAGCCCACGCCTATTCAAATGCAGGCACTTCCGGTCATCATGTCTGGTCGCGATGTTGTCGGTGTTGCCAAGACTGGTTCCGGAAAGACTCTAGCATTTTTGCTTCCCATGTTCCGTCACATCAAGGACCAGGAGCCGCTTCGTGAAAACGACGGCCCAATTGGTCTGATTATGACGCCGACGCGCGAGCTGGCCGTGCAGATTCACCGTGACTGCAAGGCTTTCCTCAAGACCATGAACCTGCGCTCGGTCTGTGCCTATGGTGGCGCGCCTATTTCCGAGCAGATTGCCGAGCTGCGCCGTGGTGCCGAGATTGTCGTGTGCACGCCCGGTAGAATGATTGACTTGCTTGCTGCCAACCAGGGTCGTGTGACGAATCTGCGCCGCGTGACGTACGTCGTGCTGGACGAGGCTGATCGCATGTTTGACATGGGCTTTGAGCCGCAGGTCATGAAGATCTTTGCCAATATGCGTCCTGACAAGCAGACGATTCTCTTCTCGGCGACAATGCCACGTTTGATTGACTCGCTGACCAAAAAGGTTCTCAAGAACCCTGTTGAGATCAAGGTTGGTGGCCAAAGCGTGGTGGCGCCTGAGATTACCCAGGTGGTGGAGATTCATGACGACAAGTCCAAGTTTGTCAGAGTTCTGGAGCTTCTGGGTGAGCTTTACGAGGAGGATGAAGATGCACGCACGCTCATTTTTGTTGATCGCCAAGAAAAGGCCGACGATCTGCTCAAGGAGCTCATGGTCAAGGGATATCCGTGCATGTCCATTCACGGTGGCAAAGACCAAGTGGACCGTGACTCGACCATTTCGGACTTTAAGAAGGGCGTTGTTCCCATTCTTATTGCCACCTCCATTGCTGCCCGTGGTCTGGACGTCAAGCAGCTGAAGCTCGTCATCAACTACGACGCCCCCAACCATCTGGAGGACTACGTCCACCGCGCCGGCCGCACCGGCCGTGCCGGCAAGACCGGTACCGCCATTACTTTTGTCACCGAAGAACAAGAGAACTGCGCCGCCGCCATTGCCAAAGCCCTCGAAATCAGTGGCCAGCCCGTGCCCGAGCGCCTCAACGAGATGCGCAAAGCGCACCGCGAAAAAGTCAAGGCCGGCAAGGCCAAGGATACATCTGGTTTCGGCGGAAAGGGCCTCTCGCGCCTGGACCAAGAGCGTGAAGCCGCGCGCATGCGCGAGCGCAAAACGCACAAGGCCGATGGCGACGACGATGGCGAAGTCGACGACGACAAGAAGGAGAAGAAGGAGAAGAAGACGATTGCCGTGCCATCGCTGGCCTCGGCCATTGTCTCCCGCGAATCCGCCAAGGCCGCCGCCGCCGGCGACGACAAATCCGGCAGCGCTGCCGCCAGCGACGGCGCCGCTGCCAAAGACAACGGCAACCCGCTAGACCGCGTGACGTCTGCGATTTCCGCCATCAACTCGCGGCTCGGCAAGGCGGGCCAGCTGCGCACGGGCCAGCCGATTGACAACAAGGGCCCCGACGCGGGCGCCTTCCACGCGACGCTGGAGATCAACGACTACCCGCAAAAGGCGCGCTGGGCCGTGACCAACCGCACGAATGTGGCCAAGATCCTCGAAGCCACGGGCACCTCGATAACGACGAAGGGCTCGTTCTACGCGGCCGGCAAGGAACCGCAGGCCGGCCAGGATCCCAAGCTGTATATTCTGGTTGAAGGCGACACTGATATTTCGGTGCGTGCGGCGCTGAATGAATTGGAGAGGCTGTTGGATGAGGGCACCAAGGCGGCCGAGGATGCGGCGTCGCGGGCGCCTGTGTCGGGACGGTTTACTGTTACATAGAAGCGATGGAAAATATATGAATATCTAGCAATAGTAATGACAAGGCTGTGTTTGTATTCACTTGGGACTGTAGGGGGGATTCGAGCGATTGGTGTGAATACTACTAGTACTACTACTAGTAGTGCTAGTAAATCATTGTCTACAGCATCAAGGCTTAACCCTACTACCAATTGACAGACATCTGGGCATAACATTGTATTAACAAGATATATTTTGGTCGCTGCAACTTATAAATTTCACCTCATCATCTCCTCCATTTTCTTTTTCATGTCAACAATTCCAACTCCGCCATGAAACAAGTCATACAATTCCAACATGGGAACAAATAAGCATCCTACATACATTGGACTCAGCCCTTGAAACACATCAACAGTCACAGCATTTTGAACAGAGGGGACAATGATTTGAACTTTTTTTTTCTCTCTTCATTTTTAATTTCCTGTCCTGCAATATGGAACGCATTTTGATGAGGCGATTGCGGGGTGGTAGTGGGGGTGCTAGGAGAAGTAAAAGGAAAAAAACTTTTTGTCGTCTCTCAACTCAGAGAAAACAAGCAGACAGTATGTCGGGGGAGTGGTAATGACAGACGGTAGTGGTGGGGGTATTCATTAACTTAGATGAGGTCGGCAACGTTCATGGGCATCTCCTCAATCTGGGTGCTGTAGAACTGCTCAATCTCGCGCATCATGCGGACATCGTCAGCGGTGACGAAGTTGATGGCAACACCCTTACGACCGAAACGACCACCACGACCGATACGGTGGATGTAGTTCTCGCGGTTGGCGGGCAGGTCGTAGTTGATGACCAGCGAAACCTGCTGAACATCGATACCACGGGCCAGCAGATCGGTGGCAATCAGGACACGCGACGAGCCGGAGCGGAACTCCTTCATGATCAGGTCACGCTGGCCCTGGTCCATGTCACCGTGCATGGCCGAGACAGTGAAGTCACGGGCGGTGAGCTTCTCGGTCAGCCAGTCGACCTTTCTGCGGGTGTTGCAGAAGATGACGGCCTGGGTAATGGTGACGGTCTCGTACAGATCCGACAGAGTGTCGAGCTTCCACTCCTCCTTCTCGACGGCAATGTAGAACTGCTTGATACCCTCCAGGGTCAGCTCGTCCTTCTTGACCAGAATGCGGATGGGGTCACGCATGAACTTGGTGGTGACCTCCAGAACGTCCTGGGGCATGGTGGCGGACAGCAGAACGACCTGGGTCGACTGGGGCAGCAGCTGGAAGATGTCGTAGATCTGCTCGGTGAAACCACGCTATAGGGGAGTTAGCACATCAAATCAAACCACAAAGACAAGAAACTTGTGTTGTTACGTACAGACAGCATCTCATCGGCCTCATCAAGAATGAACATCTTCATGTGGTCGGTCTTGAGGATGCGGCGCTGGATCATGTCGTGGACACGACCGGGGGTACCGACGACGACCTGGGGGCCCTCGGCCAGAGCGGCCATGTCCTCACGGACGGAGGTACCACCAATGCAGGCGTGGCACTGGATGTTCATGAAGTCACCAATGGCGACAACGACCTTCTGGATCTGCTGGGCCAGCTCACGGGTGGGAGCCAGAACCAGAGCCTGGCAGCCCTTGACGTTGGCATCGATCTTCTGCAGCAGAGAGATCGAGAAGGTGGCAGTCTTACCAGTACCGGACTGGGCCTGGGCAATGACATCGTGACCTGGAGGGGAACATTGTTAGAATTAATTCATTCATTGTGCATTGTATTTGCAATGCATTGCTTGAATGCGGGGCGTCACTAAAGTGCAAATGCGACTTGAGTGCCCCTAGAGAGTTGAATAACTTACCCTTGATGACGGGCATGATGGCACGCTGCTGAATGGCCGAGGGACGCTCGAAACCGTAGGCGTAGACACCTGTGGGCGCATTGTTAGTATGCTAATCAAGAATAGAGGGGCGAACCGGTCCGAGGCGCATCGGGTGGTTGACCATGTAGAGGAGAAAAAAGGAGAACATACCGCGAAGCAGCTCCGACTTCAGGCTCATGTCATCGAAAGAGTCAACGGTCTCATCGTAGTTAGACTCGATCTGGCCTAATGAGTTCATTAATAGTTAGCATGGACTGCATTGGGTCAATTGGTTAACGAGCCATCAATCAATTCAAGTCGGTTCCATTCAACGTTATTGTCTATGTCGGCCAGTATTGGCGTTTTGGCGCTGACAAGGTGGGGTCGTCGCCAGGGGAAAAATAAGCATTGTTGTGGTGGTTGAATGGGCAAATGCATCGAAGATACGAGTGGCGAAAAAGCGAACGATGGCGAACAAATGGTGATTGATAAATAGACAAGGCCGCCTTTGACGATGATTGATTGATGGACAAGACAGGAAAGCGAAGATACTCACCCTCAGGCACATCCTCAAGACCCTGCGTAGCCATGATTGCGGTTGTAAAAGAAGTTTCTAGATCAAGCACTGCTTGAACACTAGAAACAGAAAAGAAAAAGGGCGACTAAAGCGCTTCGTTGATGGAAAAAAAGTTCGCGGAAGGGGCGAACGTGAGTGTAATATAACCTAGAAGAGATCTCTTGCGAACAAAACAAGAGAAGACGATCTAGGGAGAAAGAGGTTTTTTTTTGTTGTGTTGATGTGTCAAGGTAGAAGAAGTGGAGGAGCAAATCAAGAGAAAATTCTCTGGGTAGGGTCGGAGCCAACTTGCTATAATTTAAAAAAAAATTTGACAAGGAGAGGAGGCGTCCTTCCTGAGCGAAAGAGAGCTGCTGCCCCACTTTGGGCTTACTGGCTAATCACAGACCTTGAAAACCCGGTGTGTGCGTACTTTTGGTCTTAACTTTTGCCAAAAAAACACATTAGGGCACAGGTGGGGTGGCAATCCCAAGAAAACGAAAGCAGCCTGGGCGAAGCTGCTTGCACTTTGCTTTAGTCCATAAGACTCAATCGGTATGATAAAGAGATGGATATACTTGACAATTATATGCAATGTTGCCTGTAGTCGACGGTACCGCATATGATGAGCAGTGGCTGTAAGAAATCCTGACGTTTAATAAATAAATCCACCGAATTTCACGAACAAAGATGGGAATCCAGAGACAAGGCTTAATACTGCCCCTGCATGTACTGCCAAAGTTGCCCGCCACGACATTTTTTGGTGGGCGTAGCAGACAAGGGCCTGCCTGTGCTTTCACCCAGTATTTTTGCTTTTCTTACGATGTAGAGTATATATATTTTTTTAACATGGCCCCACCTTGAATTTTCTTATCTTATCAGTCCCCAAAACTCCGGTGGGTTGTTGCGAAAAGACGTCATTGAAGTCTGGAACTTGTCCAACTACATCTCGTTTTGTTGCATCTTTTGGCCTGATAGGCCCTTTCATTGGCTCGTTTGTTTCACTTGCTACTGCTGACCTTTTCTTCAATTGCGCCACTATCACTTGTCTGTTCCATTTACAGCAAAATTACCCCAAGAAAAGAAGTAGAAAAAAGTCTTCACAACATCAGACCACCACTTATTTCGGCTGCCATGACCGTCTCAAACTGCATCCCCACGCACCCTCTTGGCGTCAAGCCGCTTGGAAACTTGTATCTCTCGTCGTATCCCAATGCCAAGGGCAATGCCGGGCCTTTTGCCATACTCGCAGACGAGACGCTAATGCTGCTGCTCGAGCATCTGGATCCCACGTCTCTGGCGAATCTCGGTGCTACGTGCCAGTTTCTGTTTGCGTTTTGCAACTCAGATGACCTATGGAAACAGCTTTTTTTGCAGTATGTTGCTTGCTTCATCTTTGTGCTTACTTTTGCCCAACAACCAAAGAAGCAAACAAAAAAATACATAAGATTTTTGAATTCTTGCTTTCTGACACTTTACGACAAATAGGTCCCCTAAACGCACTGCGTCTCGCCTGGACTGGATTGGCACATGGAGATCTCTTCTCCGGCGCTGCTCCAACGAGCCGAAGCGGCTGCAACTACCAAACTGCGCCAATGTCTTCTCCGACGTGCTCCACCGGCCGTTTTTGTGCAGCCACATTGATCTGGCTAAGTACACCTCAAATATCCCCGCTCGCAACCAAATAGCGTGCATGGAAACACTGTCCTATGAGGAATTCTCCAGCAAATGGGGCCAGAAGCCGTTTGTGCTAACAGACTACGTCAAGCACTGGCGAGCCATGAAGGAGTGGACGATGGAGTCACTGCTGGAGCAGTACCGTGACGTGGTGTTCCGGGCCGAGTGCGTGGACTGGGACTTTGAGAGCTACGTGGGATACATGAAGAACACTAGCGACGAAAGCCCATTGTATCTCTTTGACAAGAAGTTTGCCGAGAAGATGGAGATTACCGTAGGCCCGGAGCCTTCAGACATGTACGGCAGACCCGAGGTGTTTGGGCCAGATTTGTTTGAGGTGCTGGGCAGCGAGCGGCCGGCTCACCGCTGGCTGATTATTGGCCCCGCGCGCAGCGGGTCGACTTTCCACAAGGATCCCAATGCCACGAGTGCGTGGAACGCTGTGGTGCAGGGCTCCAAGTACTGGATCATGTTCCCGCCGTCAGTTGATGTGCCGGGCGTCTATGTGTCGGAAGACAGCAGCGAGGTAACGAGCCCGCTGAGCATTGCCGAGTGGCTGATTGAGTTCCATGCCGAGGCGCGGCAGAAGCCCGAGTGCATTGAAGGCATCTGCAAGACAGGCGAGATTCTGCACGTGCCCAGCGGCTGGTGGCATCTGGTGGTGAACCTGGAAGACGGCATCGCTCTGACGCAGAACTTTGTGCCGCGTACATCCAACCTGCACCATTTGGTGGAGGCGCTATCGTTCCTCAAGGACAAAGCGGATCAGGTTAGCGGATTCGAAGACGACGTGACTAACCCGTACGATTTGTTTGTCGACCGGCTGCGCGCAAAGTTCCCGGATATGGTGGACGAGGGCATGGCGCTGTACGAGAAGAAGCTGGCGGGCAAGAAGCGCAAGTGGGATGACATTGTGGCGGTCAAGGATGAGCAGGAGAAGCAGTCTGGTTTTAGCTTTGGGTTTGTGATTGACGATGAGGAGTCGGAAGAGGAGGAAGAAGCTTAGAGATGCTGTATTTGTGTTTTGGCGTTTAAAAGTTTCACCTAGCTGTAATAACAAAAGTCCAAAGAGGCCATTGTAGTGATAACTGTACATTGATATGATTAAGAAAGTATAAAGAGACATTACAATTAGGGTCGTGACAAATAGTAGACAAAACCCACATTGTGCCATGAAATGCCGTCCAGAGTGGATAAACCATCTCCACATGCCATTTTGTTCTAGAAGCCAAGGAATATGGGAAAAATAAATTAAAGCAGAAGCGCAGGATTGATTTAGCTAAAGACGTTGGCCAAAAAATATTAATATTGATGCCACTTATCTCAATGCTTGCGCTTGCTTGCGTAAACTCTGAGGCTGTTTGGGAATTGACGATGCTGCAGATGAGACGAGACGAGATGAGACAAGACGAGACCATAGTTTCAGCGGTTCAACCAAGCCAAACCCTATTAACCCTATTTATTGTATTTTTGTTCTCTCTTTTGTTCTCTATTTTCTTGTCTTCTGTTATTTGCTTGCTTCTGCTGCTTGTTAAAGCCTAATGTCGCGCCAGTTTGCAGAGGAGCATAAGAGGCGCGGAAGCAGGCACAACCTACAACATGCAGCTGGCAGATGGTTGGCAAGGAGGGAAGACAGGTTTGTCGGTTCAGTTTCTTCACCAACGATGCATGTCTTGTCTTCATTTTGGAAACGGGAGATTGGGCCGGCATGTTTTCGTTTTTCGGATCCGGCAGCTGCGCTTGTCGCTAACGGTTTTTCTTGTATTTGCGTACTATACTTGTTACACAGTAGAAAGAGACGAACCAGAATGGAATTTCATTGCTCGACCAACCTCAGACGCGTTTTAGAAGCTTAGGAGGGTGGGCACTAGAATAGCACGAAAAATAAGAAACAACGCTCGGCCGCTGCTGCTGCCCTCAATGGCCGAGAAGCACCAAAAGAAGCAAAAAAAAATAGAAATGGGGAGGGCAGCTGAAGAAAGCCCGATGCTACAGCAGCTGACACTGGACCAACGTCGTTTTCCTTGGCTATAAGCAAGGCCGAGTTGTGGCTTGTGAGAGACGGGAGGCTGTTGGTCCAATTAAATAGTAGTATTGGATTTGCAGAAAATTACTGCGCCTAATCATCCTCGGGCCAGGCCCCGCTGGATAGAGAAGCAACTCAAACCTCAAGAGCTTGTTTGAACGGTGTCAATTTGGGAACTGTGAATTTGAAGAGCCGTTTGGTCGCAGATCTAAGCCGTGCGTCACACTATGCGCCCGAGTGCCAAGTGCCAGTACTTGGGCTGCCCATCCAGGGGTCAAAGTATTACAGTACATCATGTGCACAGTGTTGTCTTTGGGCTGATACGGCCGGGCTGCCAGGGAGCTGAATCAACCCCACGTTTCTTGAATTCTTCGTGCTTGAGGAACAATGGCTTTCATTGTTAATGGATCCATCAATTAACCAAGCCATCTCATTGCAATTAAGTACATTCCATCCAGCCTAGCGCTGATCTGGTCTTGGCCTGGTTGATTTGTAGTAAGTATTTGTTCCATTGAGTCCTTCTGAATTACTTCTTTTTTGTGCTCTGGAGTTGATCTGTTCTTCCTTCCCTTCTACCCTGCCATCCTTCCAGGTCTCGGGCTCCTCTCGCAATGCAACCTTTTGACCGACGACGCGAATGCGTGGCCTGAAATCTCGTAGTACTACTACTGGTACTAGCTAGTACTTAAGTAAGTATACCTCTTTTCGTAGTCTATTATCCGGGCCGTCTGTCTCGTCGGGCTTTACTCTGTACCCTGCGTCAAATCAGCGACACCGCCTGCGGGTTTTCCGAGCCATGATTTCTTTTGTCGTCACAATCATTTGTCTTCTCAATGCAGATTTGCTGCATTGGATGTAACGCCCGCCTATGTCTTGTACATACGATATGTAGGTACGGCCAGACGGCTTGCCAGACAAACCACAAAAGAGGCCCGGCCAACCAGCCAATAATAGAGTAGACAACACAAAAGGTCCAACCAGCGAATGAACCAGCACAAAAAAAAAGAAGAAAAAAAAAGAAAAGAAAAATAAAACAACTCAACCCTGAAAATAAAGAACAACACAACAAACAACACATTTATTGCAACAGGTCCCCTAGAACGCCAGCAGCCAGCCAGCCCTGTGGAGATCGAGCTATATACGGAGTAGCCTCAACAAGTAGCCATGACAAGCAAGAACAAGCGGCCTTGGTATATTGTAGTTAAGTACCTGTGGTACTAGTAGTAGTAGCCATATGCGCTGGTAGCAAGTACCCCTTTCCATTTGTCCATCGTGTTCTTTCTATTCTTTTGGCCAAGCTGAATAGTTTAGTTGGCACAGTATTAAGCACAGTGTGCATGATCCGCAGGCATCAATAGCAAGTGGAAGGATATTTTCTTTTGTTCCCCAAGTTGGGTATTTGCCTTTGCTGGTACGAGACTTGTTTACAGTTTACTACGTAAGTAATTAAGTAGTACACTGTACATCGAAAAGTCCTTTGCCACTATTTTCTCTTTACTGGACTTCTGTCTTTCTTTTCTGCTCTAGTTTGTCATTCCGCTATCCACTGCCAATTACAATATCTTGTCTATTTCTTTACGTCCTCTGTTTTTTTCTTTACGTCCTCTGTTTTTTTTTCTTTACGTCCTCTGTTTTTTTTTCTTTACGTCCTCTGTTTTTTTTTCTTTACGTCCTCTGTTTGTTCTTTTTCGTCATACTCTTGTTTGCTAGTTTCTACCCATCAATCAGTCCTTGTATAGTTCTAGGGGGCCCCCTAGACCAGCCCAACAAGTCTCTCTTAATCCAATTCGATACAGCAGCTATACCCCTCGACTCGATCGACCGACCGAAAAACCCTGACCTGGTCTGGTCTGGCTTGGCCTGGCCCTCGATACCACTACAAAGCTGCAAGACTGACGCTGCATCGATTCCCCCGCTATGCTAGATACAACGCCTTCAAACCTCTAGCAGCCTGTTCGTAGCTTAGCTTCTTCAAATCCAAGACAACAGCACTAATCTTCATCAAGCTGTTATCAAAGGCAGAAGCCAAAGAGTAACAAAAAAAACGGGGGCTTCTTTACATCTCACTAATACTTAAAGCTTGGTCCTTGTCCGTCCGTCCTTCTAATAGCTTCCTTTGCCCTTCTTCTTTTGCTTCTATTTATGCCGTTGGTACACCACCCTGTCAGCCCCGGCTCTTTTCCCTACAATCTACATAGTACTTAAGTACTACTTACAACAATAGCAACCTCGTACCAGGTCGCTACCAATCCATCCATCCATCCTTCCATTCATCCATTTGTTTTCCTTTTACTATTTTCTTCCTTGTCCCTCTTTTGCTCTACGCCGCTGGCTCTGGCTCTGGCTCGTTACCGCTCTTGTTTCGTCCGCTATACTACCAGCAATTGGCGCTGCTTCTATCCTTTCTATTTTCTTAACCTTCTATTCTTCAGAATAATTGCCTGCTATTGCTGCTGCGCATTGCCTTGAGCTTCTTGCTACCCCCCCTAATTTCTGCCATTAATTCTGTTCTTAATTGACCTCGATCTCGCTCCCGTCGCCGTCCTCTCTATTTTCTTTTTTTTTCTTTTTTTTTTCTTTTGGCAGTTCTTTTTATTCAAGCTTTTAGACTTGTTTTTTTTTCTTGTTTAATTTCTTCGTCTCGTCTAATTTTTCCTCCATTGTCCTCTTTGCGACAACGGTTACCACTTTACCACCAGAACCAGCCCGCCCTTTGTTCCCACCGGCGCAATCCAACCTAGCCTCGACACAACCAACCTTAACCCTCGAAACAATAAAGACATTTGATGCATCGCATTGCCCGTCATGGTTTCCGATGAACACTATGAGCAATGTCTGCCGATTCTGCGCGACCCTGAGCTCCAAGATGAAGATAAGACGGACAAGATCGAAGAGCTCTTTCGCAAAGTAACCTCTCTCGAAGGTTCGGCCCTCGACAATGCTATTCTCGATGTGCTGTGGCGCTATCGAGAAGGCTCTATATCCCCATCGCCGCCGCCCATAAGACAAACCATTTTGCGCCGCCCGTCGCCCGCCTCGTGGCGCGGAAACTCGACACCGCTTTCCGGCTCGCCGCGCCTGGGCGTCAGCCCACTTGCGCCGCCTGGATTCATACCGTCTAGCTTCCCTCGTACGGCTCGCTCCGTCACGGCATCGCCCTTTTCGTCGCCGAGACCGTCGCCTCGGCTTGCTTTCGCCACCCCTGTCATTCCGAACAGCCCAAGCCTCAACGCCTACGAGTTCGCTACCGACCCGACCCCATCGACCGAAGTCTTCAACGAATATCAGACCGAAAATGTCGAGTGGCTTGTGGCTGATGATGCCATTAGCCTAAGCTCATCGGTCGGTACAACCGCCAGCATGCTCAATGCAGCGGCCCCTGAGTTCTCATCGCTTGCGTCCCAGCAAAACGACATGACCCCATACGACATGCTGCGTTCCATTTTGGGTCAATCGCGCACCGATGAGGAAATCGAAAGCGCTTTAGCTTCGCACGGTTACGATCTCAGCGCCACTGTTGTTGCAATTATGGAGTCGCAAGCGGCGGCCGCTGGTGATTCCTCTGATGAACCGCGCACTGTGCTTGTGGGCAAGGCCATCCATTTGGACCACCGTCCGTCCACCCCGATCAACCAAAAGTCGGGCGTAATTTGCAAGTTCTTCCTGTCGACCGGTCAGTGTTTGCGCGCCGACTGCCGCTTTAGCCACGATCTGAGCAACCACCTGTGCAAGTGAGTGTTTTCTTTTTTTTTCATCTATTTTTCCACTTGCTTTTCTTCTTGCCTTTGCCGATGCTAACACAAATATGCAGGTACTGGGTTGTTGGCAATTGTCTTGCTGGCGATACATGCATCTTTTCGCATGATCCAGCCCAGCTTATGAGCCGGCTAACTTTAGACGGCACCAGCACACCGCCTACAAAGGGACAGGGGGGTTCGCTTCCCATTCAAGACTTCAGTTCCTTCCCCTCACTTCAGCCAGGTACCCCTGACAGCATGGCTAGTGGGTATGGGGGCGGATACCATCGTTCGTTTACTCCTCCTGCCGGTCTTCGCCATCTTCATGGCGCTGAGTCTCCTCGCAATCGTTCTCGTCCGTCGAGCAGACATCACCAGCAGCAGCAGCAGCAGCAGCAGCAGCAGCCCAAGGATCAGGCTCCTGCGCTTGATGACACTGAGGCCTTCCCTTCTCTCGGTGCCAGCATCAAGCAAAGCAAGAAGCACCATGGCAAGCGCACCGGTAACAAGGATGGTTACACTCCTAGCTTGCTAGCCGACGTAGTCAAGATGGCTCCTTCGCCGACGCTTTCGACTCGGTCGGAAAAGAAGTATCGCAGCACTGCCCAGACCAGTTGCGAGAACAGTGCTGCCGCTCAGGCTATTTCTGCCCCGAAGCACATTCCATGGCTCGAGACTGGCGATCGTGCCAACAAGGCGTACCTCAAGGCGCGTCAGGAGGCCATCAAGCACGGCGGTCTTCGCAACAAGTTCCTTCAGAGGTAAGGCCCCTCTTCCATTTTTTTGGTTGTTCCTGTTCTGTTCTAACATTATGTGTAGTGCCGCCCAAGCCTGGAACCGCAACGATGCCCGTGCTGCCAAGGCCCTTAGCCTTCGTGGTCAGAGTGAGAATGAGCTCATGAAGAAGGCGCACCGTGAGGCTGCTCGTGAACTTTACGAAGAGCGCAACAAAAACCTCAACGGTTCGTCGGAGATTTACGTGGATCTTCATGGCCTCCACGCCGACGAAGCCGTTTCGTACCTGGAGAACATTCTTTTGGAGAACAGCACCGAGCTCCGTCCTGTGTATGCTATCACCGGCACGGGCCACCACAGCAAGAATGGCAAGGACAAGGTTGGCAAGGCCGTCCGCGCATTCCTGAACGAGTGGCGCTACGTTTTCCGGGAGTTTTCTGTTCCTGGCGACCGCAACAACATGGGCGGTATTCTTGGCATTGACGCCGGCAGCTGGGACAAGACGCTGTCGCGCGAAGACTCGCTCAACCAGGCCAATGGCGACAAGGTCAAGCTGGACATTCTCAGCCAGGGTGTCGAGATTGGCGACGGCAAGGTGCGTATGCTTGTGCGTGCCGATGCCTCGCGTGCTGTTGCTGTCGGGGTAGCTGCTTCAGCTCATCATGCTTAGGCATTTTACCAGACAACGCATGCCATGTAGTGTGTCGTGTCTTGTCTTGGTGCATAGACGTTGTTGGCAGTCCTTGGTTGATATTTGCATTTTAAATTGGCTGGTAAGCTTGGTTAGCTACAGCCAATGTTGTGGTTTACACAACCGGACTGGTCAACCAACACAGGCTCTGGCCACCCTCCCCTCAATCTTCTGTTTTGTGTTTATTTCTTCTTCTCTTTTCATCTTTGTCTTTTATATTTTCGTTACATCACCCTTGTTTCTGCGACCTTTTGTCCGTCTATTCGTTCATCCAGCCCTCTTGTCCTTTTTTTTTGTTTTGCTCTTTTCTCCTTCTTTCTCGTTTCACTTTTTAGTCGATACCCCCTCTGTTTTCCGATCTCGCACACGTCTTGACCGAGCATTGTGCGCCTTGATGGCTTAATAACACGGTGTCTGTCGGTGGCCCAAGATGTGGGTAAAAGGACAAAACGGGTTGGACATAGATACAGAGAGATATTCTGGATGCGTCGATGGAGGATTGTGTTGCATATTGTGGCAAAGCGGATTAGGATCAGAGGGCACAGCAGCAGCATCAGCAGCAGCAGTATCTACAGTGATTTCATGCTGGCTATCATAAGATGAGCTGTGGTTGATCGCTTGGTTGATTGCTTGCTCTGTGTCACCTGACGACCGACTTTAGCCCGGAGGCATTATATGATATATAGGCCCATAAACAGCATAAGCAAGTTAAAATTTTTGAAATGTCGTTTCTTTGTGAATTGTGAAATGTGAAATGTGATGTAGTCAGTCCAGGATTGTTCTGCTTCAGGTGACAAATGTACTTACTTTCTCTTGGTTAAGCCTAATATAATGGATAACCCTATAGCACAGCCCTTCTTGATAATGTTTACTGTCATAAGTGGATATACTTTTCTCGGTTTTTTCTCCAAGGGTCGCACTGTTTGTTGACATATAAATCTATGCTGGCGGTACCGTGCAGGAAATAAGCACTCGCACTACCGCAGCTTTCTATGCATTAAGCCTTGGCTTTTATTTTTATTTTTTCTGGCTTTCTCTTATCCCCAGTCAATGTAATCCATCCAAATCGATCCCCTCCCCTCCTCTTTCTCTATTTTGTTGCGACTCTCTCGAAACGGTCAAAGCTTCGGGTTTTTTGTTAGTCCCAACCAACTAAGTACTACTATTCACGTTAATTTGTAGTGCTTAGCTTTCTGGTTCTGCTCGGTTAAGGAAGCCGAGGAGACCTTGCCCAACTTCCCATACGGGGCCGAAAGCCTGACGGAGCTTTTCTCGGGGGGGGTTTTTTTTTTTTCTTTTCTTTATTGATTCTTTTATTACTCCTTCTTTTCTCCTTATTTCGATTCATGTTCATTGATTGAATCCAAGTTTCTCTTTGCCATGTTTTTCTAGATTTTGTTATAATCACTGTCGAATTTTTCATTCTTTATTTTTATTTTTTGCTTCTCAGCTGCTGCTTCAACTCTGTTTTTGTTGGACTAGCTAGTACTAGCTTAAGCCTCGTACCCGCTGGTTCTTGGGTAGAGCATCTTTTGCAAACTCGCTCTTTTCTGTTCTTGGGTAAAACATCTTTTGCAAGCTCGCTTTCTTCCATCTCGACCCGACTTGCCTCCGATATGCCCGCAGACTACGACACCACCGCCCGGGCCTTGTCCCTTTCGCCGCGCCACTCGCCATCCGCCTCGCCCTCTCCATACTCGTCCCGCGGCTCCCCCGCCCCGCCGCCATGGGCCCGCGACTCGCCGTCCCGTCCCGCCGCCGCCGCCGCCGGCTCCTCCTCCACAACTCGTCTCTCCCAGCGCTCAGCCCGCATGAGCCCCTACGCTTCTGCCTCAGCAGCCTCGCTGGCCCAGGCAAACTCGCTGTGGGCGCGCGCCCAGGCCTACCTGCTCGCCACCTACACAGCCACCTATCGGCGCTTCATCATACTCGACCCGCTCCAGCGGTTGCTGGTTGTTGTCGGCGGCGTGGTGGCTATGGGCCTGGGCCTACTGGTGCTGTTCAATATGCACCGCATTATTGATACGCTGGTGCCCGTGGTCAAGCAGTGGCGCGATGTGCGCGGCGGATGGGTGCTGGTGTGGTTCATGGTGTTTGTGACGAGCTTCCCGCCCATGATTGGCTTCAGCACGGCGTCGACGGTGGCCGGGTTTGTGTACGGGTTTCCCGGGGCGTGGCCGATTGTGGCGAGTGCATGCGTGGTCGGCTCGTCGCTGTCGTTTTTGACGAGCAGAACAGTGTTTAGCGGCTACGTGCATAGACTAGTTGGCCAGGACCCGCGCTTTGTGGCACTGGGCCAGGTCCTCCGGAGAGACGGGCTGTTTATGCTTACCATGATTCGCTTCTGCCCGCTGCCGTTCAGTCTGTCCAACGGCTTCTTGGCTACGATTCCGACCATTACGCCGCTGGCCTTTGCCATTTCGACGACCCTTTCCACGTGAGTATACCCATAGGTGCATTTGTCATCAGAGAACTACCGCTAACAACTCGTACAGCCCCAAAATCTTCATCCACATCTGGCTAGCCAGCAGACTTGCCCTTCTTGCCGAGCGCGGCGACTCCATGTCCCTTAGCGAGCGTCTTGTCAACTACTTCAGCATGGGCCTTGCCGGTATCGTTGGCATTACCGTGACCATCGTCATCTACCGGCGCACGATGCAGCGCGCCGCGGAAATCGTGCATGACGGCACGGCTGCCGAGAGCGATGAGGACCTGGAGCACGGACTTATTGAGAATGATCAGGCCAGTGTGACCGGAGATGAGGATGCGATTTCGCTGTGGGGAGCCGACGAGGAGGACGAGGAGGATGCGTACAGAGACAGAGCTTATGATGATATTATGGGTAAGCCCGGTGGTCTTCACTAAGCAGCTTGGCCTTTTTCCTTCTCTGTCACTGCTGCTGGTCTTCTACTATTACTGTTGGGCGCTTACTGCTTGGGCCTTGAACATGACAAGGCATGACGATACATGTATGGATGGAGTTGCAGGCGTTATTTTGGTTTATAGGACTGCATTTAGAGGTACTAGTTCTTTGTTTTTTTTTTTATATTTGTTCCTGTGATGAATATGAATCTCGCGTGTTCTGCATGTCTTGATCCAGTGTGGACAGTCGCGGCTAACCCAACATGGACATGCGCAGTTAATCCAGCGTAGACAGGCGCAGTTGTTGCAGCGCATCGATAATCAGATCGGCCTTGGCCCGCAGCCCATTATGGTACGCCGCATTCGTCTCATAGACCGAACACGAGCCCACACGTCTCGCCGTATTACGCGCCAGCTTGGAGTCGACGTAGAGATCATCGACATAGCTAGCGGCATAGATGGGCACCGTGTTCTTGGCCAGCTTGTCGAGGTTGTAAATCTGCGGCCACTGGTTATACGTGGCCAGCAGCTCGGCCACGCCCGCCAGTGGCTTCAGCCCGTGGTTTGTCTCAAAATGCGACGGGAAAATCATCTCGCCGGAAAAGTACGGCGGATCGACCGCGCTAAAGGCCGCCACCGAGTTGTTCTGCAGCCACGAGAAATTGGCCAGCCGGCTGCCCATGCGCAAGGCGGCCCAGTTGGACACGGAGCCCGGCCCGTCGCAGTAGATGGCCTCGTGCAGAATAGCGTAGATGACGTTAAAGTCGAACTGCGTCTCGCGCTCCAGCGTGGCCAGCGACGGCGCGGAAATAAAGCCAAATGTAGCCAGGTCCAGGTGTGAGCGCGTAATAATCGCATGGATCTTGTCCAGGCCGCCGTGCTGGCCAAACGCAATGCCCAGCGTCAGGAAGCGCGTGACGGTTAGCTTGCCG
The DNA here is from genome assembly GCA_001513885.1 of Thielaviopsis musarum. Lineage (NCBI taxonomy): Eukaryota > Fungi > Ascomycota > Sordariomycetes > Microascales > Ceratocystidaceae > Thielaviopsis > Thielaviopsis musarum. The sequence continues at coordinate 74,394 of LKBB01000024.1, forward strand.
CCCTCGGGCAAAGCAATGTCGTTGTCCTTGCTCTCGATAAAGGCGCAGATCTTGTGTACCTTGGCCGCGTCGCCAGGGAACTTCTTGAAGAAAGCCTTGTTGCGGTCCACGGCCCGCTCAAAGGTTGCCTTGTAGACGGTATCCGCCGACTCGCCCACCGGCGCCAGACCGCCCGTCAGAAACACCTCGCGCACAAACTGCGGATACATTGACAGATACGTCATGCTGACAAAGCCGCCAAATGACTGACCAAACAGCGACCACTGCGGCTTGTCGCTGCTGTTGTTGTTGCTGCTGCTACTGCTGCTGCTGTCGGGCTGACCGGCCATCAGGCAGCGCCGCACAGCTTCCAGATCGCGCACAATATTGTCCTGGCGGAACAGTCGCAGATACGCAGCCTTGGCGGCATCGTCGGCGCCACGCAGAGTTTCGGCCGACACAGGCGTGCTGAGTCCCGTGCCGCGGTAGTCGACAAACAGGTAGCGATACTCGCTCATGCGGCCAACAATCGGGTGCGACAGCGGGCTGGGACAGCCAAAGCCCGGGCCACCCTCGAGGTAGACGATCCACGGCTTGGCCTTGTTGAGAGGCTCGTCCTTTTCCGACGTTTCGGCTACGGGCTTGTCGCAGTGGACGGCAGCGCGCGCAAAGAGCGTGATGGTGTCGCTGTGGTCGCCGTTATAGTCCAGCGGGACGCGGAACGTCATTTCCGACACGACGATGCGGCCTGTTGCACAAATCGGTTAGAGCTTGGGTGAGGGATTTGGTTGGCGGAGACGGAGGTGGTACCGGTGCGGTATGTGGTGACTTCATTGCTGCGGATGGCGGCCGGAATGCCGTCGGCTACAAGCGGCCGAAGAGGCGCGAGAGAAGCTGTGGGTGGAACTTGCATGTTAGCGATGTGGAGAAGATGAAGAAGTGCTTATTGAAAGCAGGTTATGCGCTGTGCTGTACATATATATATATATAAAGTAGTGAAGTCAAATGGATTAAATTAAGCTCGGGGCGGCGTACCGGCCATGCTGGGTTGCGGGTCCTTTGTCCCAAGATAGAAGCTGGCTAAGTTGGCCGAGGTCGACAATAATACTCTACAAGACGGGCGGCGATAAAACAAGTGAGATAAACGGATACGACCGGGGCGGCAGCTCGAGAAAAGCCGGTCAGCAACAAAAAACAAGGCTTTGGACGCCGGAGATGTGCTCAGCATTAGAATAAACAGACGATGATGCCCAAGAGAAAGCTCCTAAAATAACGCCACTGGAGCTTAAGGCAGCTCCCTTACAGCGGCCTAGTATTTAGCTCTACTTACTGCTCTACTTACTGATCGCCTAAACCCCCCGCCTTCCAAACATGGGCAACAACAGCTTGTTTAATGCCAAGCTTGGTCATGAACTGTGCATTATAGCCCTATTGAAGCCCTGTAGCGGGTTATTCGTTCCGCTCTAGCAGAGCTAAAAGCCGTGCCAGACCCTGCAATACCGCACGGTGCCCCCACACAGCCAGGTTAGTAATCTGACCAGACCCACTAAAAATCGCAATGTCAAAACTTCAGTGCCTGGCGCCGTTTCCCTAAACTTTTTTCTCCCTTTACATTTTTTTTTACTCCTCCAGATCTTCGAGCCAAGTTTTGGAAAATTCTTCATTTTCTTCTTCTCTTCTTCATCTTAAGCCAAGAAACACAGATGTCATCGTAAACAGCGTTGGCGCCAATCCAGGCGATGAATGCTGCTAGAAACACACAAACTCTTGTCGAAGCCTTTGGAGCGGTGGCGGACCAAGTCCAAGCCCTAACGGACCACAAGACAATTTTGGAGCACAAGCTCCGGTTTGCTCACGAACAGGTATGATTTTAACTCTATATGCACAGATTACCCCTCCCTTTTTATGATGAACAACAAATTTAGCTCTAGATCAAGAGCTGCCTTTGGCAGCGAGGATCGACAACAATTTACCATTGTCTGATATATCGGGATCCCTTACTTTTCTTCTACTCTTCCACTCTGCTCAGAGTTATTGAGATTGGTTGGCTAACATTGGGCCTTGCCCTTATTAGTTTCAGTATCTTGCGTACAAATATGCACCTACTGCGCCGGAGATTTCAGAAACTATTGCAAAACTTCAACTGCCGTCTACCTACCACGATTACCCCTCAGTAAAAGACATATCTGTCCCGCTGCCACGGCGAAAGGACACGCTAGACTCATCCCATCAGATTGCGCTGTTAATCCGCGACGGTCGACGTGCTGCCTCACAGCTGGCTGCCTCGTCGTCCTCTGCATCGGCTGCCCCACTGTGCACCATCAGCCACTCTCCTCGTACGCATACTTACACGGTTTCGCATTCGCCGCCGTCGAGCAAGCAAACGCCTGATTATTCGCATTCTCCCGTGACTTCAATGTCGACCGTGCTAGAACAAGATTTTACGGTAGAGGGGCGAAAGGGCCAACTGGAATGCCCGTTTTCGGCCGTTTCATCTGTAAGACAGCAGGCCAGCAGCAGCGGCGAGCGTCCAGGCCAGAGTCAAGATGTGAGACGTTCAGTCCTGGGCCAGGACCTAACGCGTCCGGACCAGGGCCAAGATGTGATTAAAACAAAAAAAGAACAAGAAAAAGAACAAGAAAAACTTGAGAATCTGGACGGCGCCGGCTACTTACAATGCCCCGCCCCGGATCCTATATGCGCAGCCATGTCAGTGTCGACTCAGGAAGAAACGGCGTCCCAGACGGATCCGTCCAACAAATGCCCCATCCGCTACCTAGACAAACACTCGCCTGAGCAAATTGCCGAGTATGTAGAGAAGCACAAGCACCAGATTCCGCGAAGCCACGAGATTTGCGTGCGGCGCTACCAGCAAAACGACGAGCAAGTGCGCAAGCTAGACGCCAAATACGGCAATCTTGTGAGCATGATTGAGGGCCTGAGTCACGTGCACAAACCCATGTTAAGCTCGGAGGAGGTTGCGCAGCAGGAGCTTTGGGCACGCCAAGTGCAGGGTTATCCCGAAAAGGGCGATGACGGCGACGGCAACGGCTACAATGACAAAGGAGAACCCGCTGAAACGCCCCGGCGGAGTAAATCTGACCGCGTCAAGTCATGGGCCCAGCAAGTAAGCCAATCGGCCGGTACCGATGCCGAAGGCAACGACGCCGATGACGAGGCGGGCAACACGATGAATTCACACGTCGACAACGACAACGACAACGACAATGAAGATGGTGACGAGCGCCACGGCCACTTTGATCGGCCGATGAAGGAGGTCCGCGTGGGTGAGTCACCGAGTCGGCCATGGGGCATTCCTGTGCCGCCACCCGAGATACGCCGGCCTGGTGCAGAGGACGGGGCGAGTACGCAGTCTAGTGTACCGGTGCCGGTGCGTATGACGACAGTGTTGACAGGTGGGTCGAGCACGCCGGTGCAGGCATCTCAGAAGACAGGTGCGGGACTGGCACCGAGAAAGTGTCCGTTTGATCATACAAAGATGGCGGCCATGGGACTGTCGCGCGAGGCTATGCACAGAAATGTGCCGGCGCCGGCGGCGTCGCCGAATTTACCCTTTACGCCGATGACGGCGGCGTTTTCGCGGGCAGGTCGGGACGAGGGAGAGCGAGAAATGGGCGAGGAGAAGACGTGGAGTGGCTTGCGGCCCGGGCTAGTCCCGCCGGCGAGTCCGCGCTCGCAGGATAAATTCGCGGCAGCGGCGCCTGAAGAGACGGACAAGAAGGAGGAGGGGAAGACCACGGACGCGCCCGTGTTCATCCAGGTCCCCGTCTCTGGCGCCTCAGGATCCGGGGAGGACAAGGACAAGACGTCCTCTTCGGCGGCGTTTCCGCAAATGGTCTTTAACGGGCCCGTGTTTATTGGGTATCCGATTGAGGATGCGTTGCGGCTCATGCAGCAATTCCAGCAGGGCAAAAGCGCCTAGATACTGTATTTTCTTTTTCTTTTTCTTTCGTTTCTCAAAGCCTTGATGGCTCAGACGATGTTCTTGATTTATTGCTTGCTTTTTTAAGGCGCGGGTTTATTTCTTCTGCTTATTGTTTTGTTTGGACAACGGATACCTTTTTGCTTTTTGTTTTGTTTTGTTTTGTTATACTACTACTAATACATAATATCATGACTGAATAGTAAATTTATTGCCCCTTCTTAAATCTTCGGACGTATCGGGTCAAGGTTGTAGAAAAGGGAAAAAAAAAAAAAAAAAGTCTTCTGGGGGTGTTGATGAAAGAAAGGTCATGCGTCGTCGGGGATTCCTTGCTTTGGGAAAAACAGGAGAAGGTAGGAATTGAAGCACAGGGTAAAGTTGACGCGAGAAACTGCAGCATCAACAAGCCTGGAGGCTTTTGAGGGGCCAAGAGGGACGGTAGATGCACAGTTAAGGGTTGCCGGGTAAGGGCCGTGGAGCGGGAGTTGTGGAAGCCGCAAAGAGAATAAAAAACCTGCACTTTCATCAGACAAATACCCATTACAAGTCCAGTTAAGCGCTTGAAATTGACACGGCATACAAGTTTTGGTGCTACAAATCTGCTGTTAGGTCAAACTCTGTTTTTTTTTTTTTTTTTTCATGTTCAGAGACTAGTAGTAGTAGTAGTAGTACTGAAGCAGAAGACTGCTAGGAGTACGGAGTACGGAGTACACTAAGTTTGTAAAACGGCGTACAAGGAAGAGTGACAACTACTTTGTGCGCGCAGCGGAGTTGGCGGATGGACTCTGGAGCAAAAAATAAAAATAAAATAAAAATAAAAAAGCAGTAGTACTACGAAAAAGCAGGTATGGATGGTATGGAAGAAGTAAAGTGCCGATGCCTGTTCGTCTTGGCGAAGTGAAGAACGGCATACGGGGCTTGCTAGACCAAGGGCTCTTGAGGAGAACCCAAGCAGGTAAGTAAGTTCACGATCAGATAAACGGCAGATCTGATTTACAGGGCATGTTCCCTACAAAGACTAGATGTACTTACTTGAGTAAACATACTTTTTTTTATAGGATATAATTTCCCGGCAAAGAAACAGCCGCTGTCCGTTGGAGAAACAATGCGGAACATGAACAAAGAAATTAAAGAAATAAAAGAAAAGAAAAAAAAATGAGAGCTGAGTGGCACAAAGGCAACACGCATTAATTTGCCAGACGGGAAAGCCAACGAGAGAGAGACAAAATAAAATCACTCCGAGGATTTCACTTTATATGTCTGCTCTAGGTTATATGTAGTACTTGTAGTAGTATAAATAAAAGTACTATTACCTGTGATGGAACGTTGCGGTCTTGCCGTCAAGAGTCTTTTTTATTTTTTTTATATTTATTTTTATTTTATTTTATTTTAGAGAGAGAGAGAGAGAGAGAGAGAGAGAATTACCCCTTCTAGATGGAAAACTACAAGTTCATTGTTCACGTTTAGGGGAATCGCCCTGTCCCGACGAGCGATTCAAGGAATCAAAGAAATAGATCAAGGGAAGGGTAAAACTAAATACTCATTCTTGATTACTTACTCTCCCTCTTTTTCTCACACTCTCTCCATTAAATTAAAAAAAAAAAAAGAAAGAAAAAAAACTACTACTTACTAATAAACTCAAGCATTGTGATAAAGGAGCGCACCTGCCTGCACACCGACTTGCTTCTCTGTCTTTTTTGTGGGTTTCTTTTGGTGGTATTTCCCTGGAACCTGCAGAGGAAGTTGCAATAGCTTTTGGACACGGAAACCCAAGCAGTTGCTCAAGTCTTTTTTTGCGAATGTGACTTCCTGGATTGTACTGTACGTAGTAACCAAGGAAAAAGACACGCAGCAATGAGGCTGACAAATTGTCACTGCTCATATTTTCTTCCTCTTCCTCTTCTTCTTCCTCTTCTTCTTCTTCTTCTCCTCCTTCTCTCCTTTTATTCATTCATTTTCTACAATTAATCAAACCATACATTCATTCCGCCTCGGATTTCACTCGTCCATTTACCAGGTTTCAAGTATCTCGATTTGCTCCATGACGACGTGCCCCGATTTAAAAAAAAAAAAAAAAAAAGAGACCCCAGCCAGAACCCTTACATTGAAGTCAAAAAGTCTCCTCGAGACTGCATTGCCTGCTGTTGCCCAGCCTCATCTCAATTGACCGGAGCCTTTTTTTTTCTTTTTTCCTTCTTTCTCTTTGTCAAATTGTGCTCGCCCACTATCACAAAACCGGGCGGTACTTTGTGCTGACGGTGGCTGTGACCGTTGCTGCTGCTGCTAGTACTACTGCCAGAGAACCTTTATGTTGCTCTTCCTTCATGCACCTAGACGGAATTATTGCCAGCACTTCACTTTGCACCGAGCCTACTGTACAGTACAGTACAGTACAGTACAGTCCTACATCACGCCGTGTCACCTCGTTCAGTCCGTTGCCATTTCTACTTTTCTCAGCCCAAAGACTTCCCTTCTGCTCTACTGTCTTAATAGTCTTTTCCCTTCCTTTCTACTTTCCTCACTGGATAAGTTGCGAAGCTGGCCACCAGCCAGGGAATTGCGGTCAAAATCAAGACAAGACATAAATGCTCCGCCTCGCTCAAAATTCGAGTCCTCAATCTGCATCGTGCAGTTTATGTTATTTTATTTTTGTTTTCGCAAGTCGCTTACACACTACATACTCTGTACATCCAACTGTCCAACTTCTAGCTTACATGTCGCGGCGACTTTAGCCTTCTTCTTATTCGCCCTTGGTCTTTTTCTTTGTCTTATTTTGCCCGTGCCCGTGCCTGTTTCTTGTTTTTCTATCACATTGGCACATTTCTCGTTCGACCTTTTATCGTGGGGTCTGTGCTTTTCTTTTCGTGCATCTACAGGTCCATTGGTCTCTGAATCTCTCTTTATAAGTTGCTGCTGCTCAAGCTTTGTGTTTAAGTCCTGAGTTTGAAAGAAGAAACCCCCCCCCCCCCCCCC
>LKBB01000024.1:81346-142937 GCA_001513885.1 Thielaviopsis musarum
AGTCTTATTGGCAGTCCCTGGAATCCTACGCGGTGAATCAGTTCTGGTCTTGGCCCGATCGACAATTGCACCTTTCTGGTTCGAGTAATCCAAACCCAGCCATACTATACCCTACCTTGATTAGTTATACGAACAGTGGCACCCTATCCTTTTTCTTATATATACCTGACTATTTCCCTTTCTTGTACATTGTTTCTTTTCTTCTTTCCCCAACCCATTGTCTCGGGTCCAATATATCCTTTTTGTCATTCGTTCTCACCACTCATTATACACCATGATCTTCGTGCTCAAGAGTCTGGCCGTCATGGCCGCTCTTTTGTCGCCTGCCTCAGCACTGTGGCCAGTGCCCACAAACTCTTCTACCGGCAACACAACCCTTCTTATTGCCCAGACCCTGGCAATAACTTACAATGGCGAAAATGTAGGCTGGCTCTCTTCCATTCCGTCGCCGTCGTCGGAGCATGTGATGCACGCAGATCCAGACAGTGATTTCTTTGTTAGCGATGATACTAAGCAACTTCCTCTTCACCAGATGGCCTACACCTACAACTATGTGCCGCCCGCTGGCTCTTTTGACTGCCAAAGCGTTGTCAGGGCCGCCGTTTCGCGTGCCATGAAGGGCATTTTCCAGGACAACTTTGTGCCCTACATGCTCTCACCCCGAGGTAAACTTGGCGAGCCCGACCTGAGCGGCGGCCACGGTTGGGTCAACAGCCTGTCCATCATCCAGTCGGGCAACAGCTTCAATGACCTGACTGCTCCGGCCGGTGAAGCCGATGAGTCTTACACTCTGGAGCTCACGGCAGCCGGTGCTGCCACTATCAAGGCTCCCACTGTTCTCGGCGTCCTGCACGGTCTCGAGACCTTTGTTCAGCTGTTTTACAAGCACACCTCGGGCTCCTACTGGTACACCCGCTCGGCCCCCGTCAAGATTAGCGACAGCCCCGAGTATCCACACCGCGGCATCATGATTGACGGCGCTCGCATGTTTATGCCCGTCAAGGATATTCTGCGCACCCTGGATGCCATGGCCTGGAACAAAATGAACCGTCTGCACTTCCACGTAACCGATTCACAGTCGTGGCCTCTGGAGATTCCCTCTATGCCCGATCTGTCGGCCAAGGGCTCCTACTACCCGGGCCAGGTCTACACGCCTGCCGACATTGAGAACATTTACCAGTACGCTCTTCTGCGCGGTATCCAGGTTGTCATGGAAGTTGACACGCCCGGCCACTCGGGTTCCGTTGCTTTGTCGCGCCCCGAGCTGATTGTCGCCTACAACGAGCAGCCCTATTGGTACTGGTGCGCCGAGCCTCCCTGTGGTGCTTTCAAGCTCAACGACACGGCTGTCTACGATTTCCTCGATGATCTCTGGGCTGATCTGCTACCCCGTATCAGCAAGTACACTGCCTACTTCCACACTGGTGGTGACGAGGTCAACGCCAACGACTCGATGCTTGATCCTGGTGTCCGCTCCAACGACACCGCCGTTCTGCAGCCTCTGATTCAGAAGTTTGTGTCCAAGGTTCATGACAACGTTCGCAAGCACAACCTTATTCCGCTGGTCTGGGAGGAAATGATCAAGGACTGGAATCTGACTCTGGGTTCGGATGTCGTTGTGCAGAGCTGGATTGGTGGCGACAGTATCAAGGACTACACTTCCAGGGGTCATAAGGTTATTGACAGTAACTCTGGTTTCTGGGTAAGCTCTCTCTATGGTATAGCATCCGCCTTTTATTCCCAAACACTAACAAGATGAATAGTACCTCGACTGTGGCCGTGGCCAGTGGCTCGACTTTGAAAACGGCAAGGCATTTGAGGCCTTTTACCCCTTCAACGACTGGTGCTCGCCCACCAATAACTGGCGCAAGATATACTCATACGACCCGCGCGCCGGCCTGACTGACGCTGAGAAGCAGCTGGTTTTGGGCGGCGAGGCTGGTGTGTGGTCCGAGACCATTGACTCGACCAACTTTGACAGCCTCGTGTGGCCGCGCGCGTCGGCCATGGGCGAAGTCTTGTGGAGTGGACGCCAGGATGCGACCGGCCAGAACCGCAGCCAGTATGATGCGTCGCCGCGACTGTCAGCTATGCGCGAGAGAATGGTGGCGAGAGGCGTGGGTGCATCGCCTATCCAAATGACGTTTTGTACACAGGCGCAGAATCCTCTGGACTGTGCCTTCTACTGGCCTTGAATTGGCTGATGTTATGTTGGGAATGAGATTAACGAACTTATATTACTGCTTAATAAACTACCTAATGTTTTCTGAAGAAGCAAAAAAGACAAGTGCTACTACTCAAAGTAAAAAGGGATGCCTCGAAGCGGATTTGAACCGCTGACCTCGACATTACTAGTGTCGCGCTCTGCCAACTGAGCTATCGAGGCGGCTTTGTGTAACCAAGCTGGAGTCGGGCAGAGGTTTTTGGACTGAAAAAGGAAACACTGAGCAGGGGGGGGGGCGTACATGGGGGATAACGGTTGAATGGGTACATCAAGCCTGGCTGTTTAGGGGCAAAGCATGATGCGTGTCTAAAGATTAGTATGGCCATAAACGGTTATTGTCGTGAGACAAAGTCTGCAAGTCGGGGCTATATCAAAGCAAATATACACGTTTTCATGTTTGGCGTATGCAGGTTAAGCTGACCTTCAGCTTCAGGTAGCAAGCGCGCTATAACTAGGGCTGTGGGTTTTTTTTTTGTGTATGGAAGCGATATGGTGAGGAGACGATAATATGGTATTTTACAGTACGAGATATTGAATATTACCCGACATAGTCGACGAAGCTATGTTGTATAAAAGCTTAAGCCAACATGGAAGAAAATAGCGAGAGCTTTTGAAGAAAGCGATATGCTATCTACACCTACTTTAGCAGCATCGAACAAACTCAGTTGCTTTCGCCAAGACAAAAATCCCAAGTAGGTGTTGCTCAGTTAGACGGGCTGCAAAAAGGAACACAGGGACGTATTTATATTCCTACCGAGACACGATGAAGAAATCCCCCGGGGGGTTTATTTAAGGAACAGCTGAGTTGCTGGGGCTAAGAAACATACGACTTCCGTTTGGGCTAAAGCTCTGTGCAGCACATATACAGCGAAGCAGCCGAGAATAAGTATAGAGAATGTGCGTAGCATTGCGGACGCCCAGCCAATATTCAGAACGGGGTACATTAGACTTTTTGGTATATTGCTTTTTTCCTTGTTTATGGCAAGGTAAAAAGAAGTTTGGTTGAAACTGGGGCTATTCCCTTGCGAGATGAAAAACAAGAGAGGCAGCAATATATATAAATGGGCGGAAAATTAAGGGATATGAACAAGCAAGCCAAGATGAGGATGATAACGAGCACAACGGATGTCGGTATTATTTGGCTAACAAAAGCAGAAAAAGAAGATCAATCGCCGAAGACGAGGGGCATAGATAGGTTAAAATATGATGTTTCTATAGTTTATTTTGCGAGGGTCTCCTCTCTACGAGATATGAGTTGGGACAAAGTTGCCTTTTTGGGGTATTTTATGAAAGAAAGAACGGCAAAGCCACTGCGTACACATTTTGAGCCACAAGTTGAAAAAAGAAAGAAAAAAAGAAAAAGAATAATAAGAAATGTAACCACCTTGTTTCTTTTTAGCTCGTGCAGGCTCCAACATCGGATCGGGCCGGGTGGATTCATAAGATATCTTGGTTTGTTTTTGGGCGGAATTATATGCATTTTGGCCGTTACCGAAAAATAGAACGAGACCTGTGAATCTGAGGAATGTGGGATGCAGTAGTTGAATGTACTACTGTGTACAGTAAGTGGAAGATTTTGGTCCCGAGATGTTGGGCTGCAATATTCAGCGTGTACTTGAGTAAACTGTACACTGTATGTAGTACGTAGTACACGAAAGCGGCAGAATGTCTTGGAAGAAGCCCGGCTGGGTGGCTTGCAAACTGCATGTCTCAAAGCAGAGAAGCAGCCGATGTGTGCTTCCGTGTTGCTTTCTGTATTGCTAAGAGCAGCGATGACCAGAAAATCACACGCCTCACGGGGAGCAATCAGATCATGACAATCAAGTTGCGCTGATTTGTGATGGGTTGTTTTAGTGCGGCAAAGTACCAGCCTTGAAGTTAGCAGTAGCTGTACAGTACGGTGTACATAAGTATGACAACCATTATTTCAGAACAAAAGAGCTTGATCCTTTGCCGGTGATAATTGGTTCTGATGTAATCGGCGTGGCGTTTATTGGACGACAGAAAAAAAAACTGGGAACGGAAGCAAGATAAGTATGAAGTATGTACTTTTTTAGGTACCACTACTAGAAGTAGTACTAAGCAAATACCAGGGGCAAGAGCGAATGAATTTCCGGAAAGATAAAAAAAGGCTTATCCAGCGAGAGTGGAAAGGTAGTACGGAGTAGTTAGGAAGAAAGAGTCGGACGAAACGAAAGAAGCGGGAAAAAAAAAAGAGAGAAGTGGGAAAAGAGAAAAAAGAGGAATGACACCCCAGTTCAAAACGTCAGGGTTCGCGTACTTACACAAGCAACAGTAATGCCCCAGAACCTCCGAATATCAATCCTCTCGCTTCAAATCCATGCTTGTGTTGCGCTTAGATAAGAGACAAAGGACATTTTTGATTTGCTGGATAAGCGACACTCATGGGAAATGGCGCAAGAAAATGAGGACTGGGATTATTATGACCTTTGCTCGTTTTTGGCAACGTTTTTCCGCGGTTTTGTCTCTGAGAAGAAGATGATGATGAGAGAAGGAGAAGAAGATGAGGAGAGGATGAGAAGAAGATGATGAGAGGATGAGAAGAAGAAGAAGAAGAAGAAGAAGAAGAAGAAGAAGAAGAAGAAGAAGAAGAAGAAAAGAGTATTTTGGTTAAACTGGTTAGACACCACTTGCTTTGGTCAACCACGACTATTCATTGTGGGTATGTAGGCTGTTTCTTAGAATAAGCTCTTACCTGTATAAATGCGGTGTGCCTCTTGCTCTTGCCAAGGGCTAACTTTAAGCAAGTCCCCTTTCCAAGGATTCATCAGCTGAAAGTTTTGAACGAAGAAAGCTCTCAAAGGAGCAAGGAAACTGCCTCGGTTAATGTTGTTGTTATGAACTTTTATGCAGGCTAGGCTAGGTACAAGTCTTGCAGCAAACGGCATGAAAGAAACCGTTGAGCAAACAGGTCAAGTTCGTGTTTATGTACAGAGTTACCTTGTCTTGTCTTTAGTTTCTGTAACTACTATAACTATCACTACTACGAAGTAAAGCCCTGTTCAATTTTCTTATTCATGCCTGGGCTTTAAATGTTAAGAGTAAAATAAGAACCGTAGCGAACCCTGTCTTTGGCTCCGATTGATGCAATGTCTAAAACGGGACAGGCTACTTGGGCACTTGAGTACTTAGTACTACTACGATGTAGTACTACTAGTGGTGGTACTACCTGGAGTGGAACATCAAGTACCGAGCACAGGAAAGAGAAAAAAGGAAATAAAAATGGGCTTTGTTCTTTTTTCTTTTTTTTTTTTCTGCTCGTCATTCTCGTTCGTTTTTCTTGTTTTTCTGACTCTTTGCTTTGTGCTTTGTGTGGACAACTGAGCTAAGTACACACCCATCATCCACCAAACGTACCTACCCGTTCTTGATCCTTACTTTCCTTCCTTTCTCACCTTTTGTTTGTCTCGCCCCTGCCGGATCATCTCTTACACCGACCCTTCTGATCGACTTGCGGCAAGAACAACAATAACCGAGCTCTTTGTACTTTTGTACACGAGATACGAGACCCCCAAGGGCACTACAAAAGTCCCGGCAAGCATAATTATACACACGTGGTGCACCTATTTTTATGTCTTGACTTGGCTTTTGTATCTGTACCCATCGTAGCTTCCGGTCTATGCGTGTGCTGACGTTGTGACTGGGTTACCGCTACTTTTCTTTTCTTTTTACTTGCTTCTACTTCTCACGCCAAGTACCCGCAGCCGCCACTTGCCATTGCGTGCTTTCTCCAGGCCAACCAACATCCGTCTGGCTCCTTCCTGCCTTACCGCCGCTCACTTCTGTGTGCCCTTCACCTTTTTTTTTTTTTTTGGGTCATTTGTGATTTTCTTCTTTTTTTCCTCCCTTAATCTTCATATAAATCTTTGTTTCCTATCGTCATTTCTATTACTAAATTCGAACCAACACAAACCAATTTTACACTCGATATATTAATATATCATTGCATATTCCTCCACTGTGCTGAATTTACGTTTGGCTTGCCGTGACTCAGGGCTCACCAAGACAATATTGACCTACCAATCTGCTTTACGTCTACTACTTTTGTGTACTTTCTGGTGCTGTTCTTACATCCATCACTTTGTTCTCTCAACGCCTGTCAAAATCAACCAAGCTGAACCGACAACCATTACTAGACCTACGCACCATAACTAGACTCTGAGTTCCATTCGCTGACTTGTGCCCGTGGTGCTATCTAATTAAACATCGTCAACTCTGCACTCTACAACGCCACCCACACTCGCTTTCAATAAACATATCTACATTCCTGTGCTTCGGATAGAGCCTTCCAACTGTTGAGGCCCAAAAGTATCCTCGGCTGTACTAGATATAAACCGAGGCTGAGAATTCGACGTGGTCATCCATTATACAAGTGTACTAGACCGACTCAAGTATAAGTACGCCGTCGTTGATCCATGAGACACCCAAGACAGAGCCTCAGATCAACACTGCAATCTTCAGTTTCACACATTACTTCTTTCGACTCTTCAACATGGGCTTAATAGAATCTCTGTGGCACGACGCCTCACTTGGCAGCGTCTTGCTGTACACTGGCAGTTTATTCGGCGTCTACTACATCATATCTTCCATTATCAAAGAATACTCCATCCGCCACCTTGGCTATCGCGCCCAGATCCTTGAAGGCAGCTGGCTCTTTGGTATAACTCCCTTCCTATAGCATTTCAGATTTACCATCTAGCTAACCCTCTTAGGCATCCCCTTTATGGTCCGTAGTGTACGCGCCGCCCTGCAATACCGCACGCATCACGCCTGGGCCGAAATATTCGTCCCTATACACGGCCACACCGCCGAAATCACCGTTTTTGGCAAGCGTCGGATCCTTACCCACGACCCTGAAATCACCAAGGCCGTTCTAGCCACCCAGTTCGCCGACTTTGGCAAGGGCCCGCAGTTCCATATCGAGTGGAAGGAGTTTCTCGGCGACAGCATCTTTACCACTGACGGCGCCGATTGGCACCGCAGTCGCCGGCTGATTCGCCCACAGTTTGTTAAAGATCGGATCAGCGACTTGGCCATATTCGAAAGCCACATGGCTACGTTTCTGCGTCTCTGTGACGGCAATCCAAATGCTTCGTTTGCGGAGGCGCCATCGGCCTTTGCGCAGAGCAAGGATGCCGGCGTGTTTGATATCAGCGATCTCTTCTTCCGCCTGATGTTTGATGTCTCTAACGACTTTCTCTTTGGCGCCAACATTGACTCCATGAGGTGAGTTTTCTTTTCGCTTGGAAACCCCGTGTAGCCCAGCTCACGTGACTAACTGCCGCCGCGTTGTTAGCGAGCCCATGAATGACTTCTCCGTCCCCTTTGACCGCGTGCAGCACCACCAAAACATTATTGCACACATGCCCTTCATCAACTTCCTTGTGCCCAAGGGCCAGTTCCGTGCGGATATGGCGGTGGTCAACGCCAAGATCCAGACCTACGTCGACCAAGTCCTGGCTCTCCCGCAATCTGAACTGCGCAAGACTTTGGCCGACGATGACGACGACGACGGCAACGAGAAGAGCCCCCACAGATACACCTTCCTGCACGCGCTCGCTGAATTTACCCGCGACCCCGTCATCCTGCGCGACCAAATTATCTCTTTACTCCTCGCCGGCCGCGACACCACGGCCGCCACGCTATCGTTTGCGCTGTACGAACTGTCGCGGTCGCCCGCGTGCGTGGCCCGTCTGCGCCAGGAAATTTTCTCGATAGTCGGCCGCACTACGGCGCCGTCGTACGCCAACCTGAACAATATGCCGTTCCTAAAGAACATCCTGAGCGAGACTCTGCGGCTCTATCCCTCGGTGCCGTTCAACATGCGCACCGCCCTCGTCGACACGACGCTGCCGCGCGGCGGCGGCCCCCGCGGCGATAAGCCCCTCGGCGTACCCAAGGGCACCGTTATTACATACTCGCCTATGCTCATGCACCGCTGCCACTACCAGAGGGTCCGCCCGGCGACGCCCGGGTACACCAACACCGAAAACTCGGAAAAGGGCGCACACGACGTGGCCCCCGGAGACTCGTGGGCGCCCGAGCGGTGGGAGACATGGCACCCCAGCGGGCACGATTACATCCCGTTCAGCGCCGGCCCGCGGATCTGTATCGGCCAGCGCTTTGCCATGATTGAGATGATGTATGTGCTGGTGCGGCTGTTTCAAAAGTATGCTCGCGTCGAGAGCCATATGGAGGCGATTGATGGCGGCAACGTGCAATTGAAGACTGATGTGATAATGAAGCCGGGACAGGGCGTGTTTGTGGCACTGTTCAAGGACGAGGAGTAGACAAAGAGTCCGTTATTGTATATAGTCAGCGCTGTCTGAACTGGGCATTTATTTGAATGATGTTATGGGTACATTTTTTTTTTTAATTTAGTATTTTTTTAATATTGTTTGTTATATACTACTACATTGCACAAGCCTATATTTCCTCTTTCTTTTTTCGTACAGGTCCCTTGCATCACCAGTCAACTTACAGCTTAAACGACTTTCTAATAGCCGCACCCAGTCTCTCCACTGCCTTGGCCATATTCTCCTCGCTGGCCGCGGCAAACGTAGCCCGGAAAAACAGCGCCGACAGCGGCTTATCGGTCTCGGCGCGGAACCACGAGCCACGGGCCGCCAAAACGCCACCCTCAATGCAGTTGTTGAAAATCTCCTCCTCGATGCTCTCAATGTCGCGCGCGCCGATATCGGGGTGCTTTTGGTGCACCAGCTCCAGCCACAGGAACATGCCGGCCGACGGCGGCACCCAGCTGACCACCTCCTTGGGCAGGTAGGTCTCGCAGGCGTCGAGGATGGCGTTGCGGCGGCGCGTGTACTCGTGCTGAATGTGCTGCAGCCACTGTAGGTACGTCTCGTGACCCCAGGTGGCGTCGAGCAGCGCGTACAGCGCCGCCTGCGAAAAGCCGCTGGGGCCCTGCGAGCAGACTTCGGCGTGGCGCACAAAGCGCTCAATGATTTGCGCGGGCGCCGTGATCCAGCCCATGCGCGAGCCGGGCGCGAGAACCTTGGAAAACGAGTCCATGCGGAGCACGCGGCCGTCGACGTCAATCGACACGTACGTCGGCACCAGGCTCGACAGGAAAGCGTCCAGGTCCCACTCGGCCTTGGTGGCAGCAGGCTCGGCGGCGCGCTCGGCGGGCGTCTTGTACGGCGGCATCTGCAAAAAGTAGTACGGCTCGTCCTCGAGAATAAACACGTCGTGCTTCTGGCACACAGCGTACACGTCCTTGCGGCGTTGCACGCCCTGCGTTGAGCCCGTGGGGTTCTGCCCCGACGGCACCGTGTACAGCACATGCGGCTTGCGCGAGCCACGCTTCTCCTCGTCCCACGTGCTCAGCAGCTCGTCCAGCGCCTCGGGCACCAGACCCTCGCCGTCAACCTTGGAGCCCACAGTGGCCACGCCCAGCGGGTGCACCGTCTCCAGGGCGGTGGCAAAGCTAAACTCCTCGGTCACGACGGTATCCTTGCGGTTGCCCTCGCAGAACATGCGCAGGGCCATTTCGAGAGTGCTAGTGCTGCCCGTGGTCTGCGAGCAGCCCCAGTCGGCGTAGGGCGGGTTGTACAGCAGCTCGGTGTGCTCGGTGACCCAGCGCATCATCTGGTAGCCGCCGGTGGCTTGGGTGTAGTTGAGGGCGACCGACAGATCGTATTCGGCGCCGTGCGTGGCCATGTCGTGCTTGCCAATGGAGGCAGTGGCCAAAGAGCTGGCACCGGTGAAGTCTTCGGGCATGTTGACGCGCATGCTGATCTCGGAAAAGGGGAAGTAATCGCTCGACGGAAGGCCACCGCCCAGCGAGATGATGTCGGGCTTCTTCAGGTGCTTGGCAGCCTGCTTCAGCGTGCAGGGCTGACGATGCTTGCTCTCGGTGCTAAGGTGGTCTGAAGCCCAGGCTGTTAGTTTATTTGGTAGCCCGGGAGGGGTAGAGAAGGGTTAGAACTTACGGTCCCATCTCTTAGCCATAGGCTTGCCGGTTTGCTGCTAGCTGTTAGTCACGAGTATTTCTAGTTATTGTCGAGGGCGTAAATCACATACAGGAGCCTTGAAAAAGTCACTCTCCGAGTAGGCCGCGACACCGGCCTTGAGCGTGCCGCCGGCCGTTCTGCGGTCCTTGATAGCCTGAAGCACGGCCGAATAACGGCCGGTTGTCGGCGCAGAAGCGGAGGTAGAAGACATGGTCGATTAATGCGGGAAAAAGTGGGTTTCTTTCAGAGGTTGTGCAGAACAAAGAAAATATAGGGTATAATGGAGACTCAGGCAAGAAGAAAATGAAAGAAAAAAAAAATCGACAAAAGGGCGGACAGAAGTGAAAACTATGACACAGCAAAAAAAAAAAAGCACAGAGGAAAAAAAAGTGCGGAAGTTGGTCGCCCTTATACTAAGCAAAAAGTATGGGGAAAAGACTGGGGTTGCTTTTTGCATTCTACGTAATTGCTGCTGTCAACTTGCAGCAGTGCATACAGAGCACTTGCCCGGACCGGAGTCACACTTGTTCTGTCATGACCGACTTTCCTTTCTCTCTCTCTCTCTCTCTCTCTCTCTCTCTCTCTCTCTCTCTCTCTGAGTAATTGCCCAGGAATCACCGACAAAGCCCTAATCCCGTTTTGGAAAAGCCCCAGCTTGGAGGTAATGTAGCCGTTTCTCTTGTCTTGCTTCTTTATCCATTTACAAGTCCGTTTTTTTTTTGTTTCTAGTCTAATCTTCAATTGAGAGCCTTGTTGAACTAACAGCTTTCCCCTCGCTGCTTTTGCTCACAAAGTACTCTGTACTGTTAATGACTCGGTTGGGCACTCATTGCTCATGCATTTCTCATTCAAGCATATCTTATCTTATCGTACCCGATAATTTAGCTTATCGTCGCCAACGGATATTCCCTCCGCCCTTTTGGTCATGAGC
The DNA here is from genome assembly GCA_001513885.1 of Thielaviopsis musarum. Lineage (NCBI taxonomy): Eukaryota > Fungi > Ascomycota > Sordariomycetes > Microascales > Ceratocystidaceae > Thielaviopsis > Thielaviopsis musarum. Next base: position 92,496 of record LKBB01000024.1, read on the forward strand.
CCCACTAAAACCAACCACACAAAGTAGTCCGCCTACTGAACTGTGACAAACAGTGTAACAAACAACCTGTTCGTCAGAGGTAGCACTCAGTTCAATTGTTTTCATTTATACTTTTGCATGTCTTGCAAGAATCGGAGACCTGTCCAGCCAAAAACATACCGACGATATAGGAATTGGATGGAACAGTGGTTACTCCAACTTACGTGAACCCAAAGTTCGGAGCAAACAAAACCGACTTATCCTGCGAAACCCTGAGCCGCTGAAATCCGACAATTTTTTATGGTTTGGCCTTCCGCGACTCACCACCGGCTTAATATGTGGGGCACACAACCCATCTGCCGTTGACTGCATGCTTTCCCATCAATCAAATCACACACGCGGTTCTTATCTTTGGTCTGCCTATATCAGGTAAAAGCCAAACTTGCTTGACAAGTAACATCCAAGGGCGCGTGTAAGTCGCGCCCTTTGTTTGAATCCTTGCTGTTGACATAGTACTTATATTCGTACAAAGTATGCACTTGGCGTTGCTCTGCATATCCCTAAGCCGAACACCACACGACGTATAATAACGGTACTGTAAACACCTTTGCGCCACCAATGTCACTGCTAGCCACAAAAACACAAATCCAAAAAGAAGGCAACTTAAAAAAAAATCTACGAGACTGTCCAGCAGCCATGCTTGTCAATAGAGTACTAAAAAAGCGCCAGTTGTTTAATGTAATGCAATGCAATAATGGTCTAACTCTGTTCTAGGTGCGAAAAAAAAAAAAAAAAAAAAAAAGAAAATCCAGATTGAAGAAAAAGAATCTCTTGGATATAAAGCGCGCCAATTTTGTTTGTCCAGCCCCAGCCCGTCTGGTCATGGAAAATTCACCCGAAAAAAGATGAATAAAATATAAATTAATAAATGCCTGATGGCCCCGTGAAAATAATGGGGGAAAAAAAGGTTGAGAGAAGTAAAATATAGTAAAACAAGTGGAAAGAAAGAGCGAAAAGTTTAAGAAAAGAAAACCCAAAACTCCGCGCTGAAAAAAAAAATGAAAAATGAAAATGAAAAAAAAGGAAACCCTCCATGAAAATAACGCCAGTAAATAATTAGGGCCTTGTCATTATCGTGATCCGCAAAAAGAAAGAAAAACGGCAAGAAAGTCTAAAGAGAATGTAGAAAGTGAAGGAATAACGTCTTGCTGTTTCGCTGTCTATAAACAGCTGAGACCGATGACGACTTGTCGAGGCAGGTGAAGATTGGAACGATTAAAGACAAGACGGCTTCAATCGTGAAACAAGCAAGCAAAATGGAACAAAAAAAAGAGAATAAAAGCGGCGGTGAGAGGCTCTTCACAACCTCGGCCTTCGTGACAGCCATTGCTGGACAGAGCGCTAAACAGGAACAGCCACAATGGTGTCGAGCGATCCAGTCGAGGTGGTGGCCGTATGGTGAATCATGAGCTCCGTCTTTCTGCTATCGTTGGAAGCCCAGTCAAGCAGCATACGGAAAGGAGACTCGGGGTTACCCGACACGATGTCGTAGATAATACCGCCAGTCAGGCAGCCGCAGATGGGGGCGATAATTGGGATCTAAACAAACAAGGGCGGTTAGCTTAATTGTCGGACAACTGCGACGGACAGTCACACAGAACAGAATTTAAGCAAAGCGCAAAACGCAACGCAATAAGCTTCTAGAAAGACCCCCCTGGTCGTTTGGCTAGTTGGGCCTATCCAGGGTCTAGAACGCTTAGAACTGCCAAGCTTTGACACGACTGCCGAAACTTTAAAGAAGACAAAAATAGAGGCTTGAAGAAAAGGGAAATAATAAAAAAGAAAAAAAAAAAAGAAGAAAAAAAAAGCTTACCCAGAAGTACCAGTCGAAGCTACTGAAAACCTGCGTGCCGTAACCCATCATGTAGGTGGCCAGGCGAGGACCGAAGTCACGGGCAGGGTTCAGCGCATAGGAAGTCTCCCAACCCGACGACATGCCCAGGCCAGTGATGAGAAAAAACAGACCAATGGGCATGGGCACCTTGTTGGTGCCCTTCTTGGCCGTGTAGTCCAGAGCGTAAATACCAGCCATGAGCATGGCGCTGGTAGCAAACTCGGAAAAGAAACGACCCTCGAAACTCATAAAGTCTTGAGGGTACGTGGAAAAGATGCCGGCAGATGAGTTGCCACTAGCGAGCGAGTGGTCACCAGGAGAGTTGTTAAAGGTGCTGAGGGGAACGAGGTAGTTTGCGTAAATGACAAGAGCGGCCAACAGCGCACCAACGACCTGGCCAGCCAGGTAAATAGGGAACTTTCTGAGAGGGAATCCACGCAGGAAGACGTTGGTCAAAGTGACAGCAGGGTTCAGGTGGGCACCAGAACGGTTACCAATAAGCACACCGAAAAAGACACCGATTCTGTTCGGCAAAAAAAAAGTGTGTGTTAGTTAGAGTTGGCCAATAGAGATGGAGAATTTCTGCGGGAAGGATGGGTAGAGAAGACAATATGCAAGGGCATCGAGACAAGCACACAGAAAAAAAGAACAATTTCTGAGTGCACGCACTGAGCCAGCACATATGCAGGTACTGAAAAGGCTAATAAAATAAAACAGCGATAAAACTTACCCCCAAGCAATGTTGATGCTGAGATAGCTTCCAGCAGCGCTCTTGCTAAGAAAGACCTGGGCGTTGACACCCAGACCAAACCAAAGCATAGTGAAAGTGCCGGCCATCTCGGAGACAAAGTCGAGAAAGTACTCAAGCGCTACACCAGGCTTGCGCTCATTCTGATGGTACACCTGGACGTCAGAGTCGGAGATGCCACCCTTCTCAAGGTCGGTCATGGCGGCACCCATTGCGAATGTGATATGTGATGAATTTTATGGGGATTTTGGTGTTGTTTGTGCTGGTGAAAATGGGATTCAAAAAGATGAGCAAAAAGAAAAACAAAAGTATTAAGCGTAGTGAAGAAAAGAAACAAAGAAAAAGAAATAAAATGACGGGTATCAAAAAACAGAAGCTGAACAGAATTTATGAGAAGTTTAGGAAGACGGATTCAAAAATCGAGACTGGTGAATGCTAGACATATATCTAGATGTCCGGATAGAGAGAATGTGAGGAGCTTTTGTCGAAACAAGGGAGTTCCAAGCGTGCTGTATGAGAAATTGAGACTGCAACACACCTCTGTCAGTAAACTCCCAAAGCCGAGCACTGAACCGCCAGTAAAAAAGAAATGAGAGAACAAGGGCGGCTAAGATTTCCAACTCTGACTTCAGACTCACTTAAGCCTGAGACCGGATTTGACTTGCTGGGCCTAATGTTTCCTGGTTTATGGCCTGCACTGATGGGAGTTTTTGGTGGACTTTTCTCTGTTTCTGAAATGCTAATGCTTTTCGCGGTTTTGTGGTGTATCAAGTCGGAAGATCGGATGGCTCTAGACCACAAACCATAAAATGCGAATGGCAGTGCAGAAAAAAAAAACAGAGAAGAAAATAGCGGCGACACACACACAAACAAATGGGTTGACAATTATTGTATTTCCTGGGGGCGCATCTAGGCAATTCCAAGACGAGAATTTTGGCAGATAGATAAACAGACCTTTTGAGCGCACGGTAATAAGGAGAACAGTGTGCAAGAGAAGCAAAGACAAGGAGAATTCCAGAGGAAAAACGAGGCGAAGCAATCAGTTGATTGATTGGGTTGGAAGTAGTGATTATCACGAGCAATGGAATCAAGAAAAGGACCTGGACCGAACCACGAAATCCCACCGCAAAGGGCGAGAATTGGGCGTTGGAAAAGAGATGGAGATACTCTGGATAAAGGTTAACAAAGATGACGAACAGGAGAAGAAGAAGAAAAAAAAAAAAAGAAAGAAGAGAAGAAGGGAACGAGAATCGTGAGAAAGGGCAGGACGGCCCCAAGAAAAGGGAAACCGCTGGTCGGCGTTGGCTGGGCTGGACTAGGAAAGAGCATGGCACTTGCTCTTTTTCTTTTTCTCTTGCTGCAAGAAAAAAAAAAGGTTGTTTCCTCTCTTCCATCCCTCATTCTCTCTCTTTTCTTCATTTTCTCAAGTTTATGGTTTATTTCCACTGGGTCTCTTTTAGTTTTAGTTGATTTATTATTTAACCTATTCGTTACTAGGGCAGGTACCAGCGTACACATTAAATGCCACAAAAAAAAAGGTTCTGTTAGCGGTAAGGTCAGGCCAGTCTGTCAGGTTAGGTTCAAGGAAAGGTCAGGTCAGGTCAGGTCAGTCCAGGAAAGTCACAAAGGAAAGAGCCCGCTCTCGCTTGAGCAAAGAGGAAAGTAGGAAAGAGCGCGGGCAGGGAACCATGGCCAAATACCAAATTTGCTTTTGCCCATCCCAACGGCTGAGGCTCTTACTCTCTACTTTTGTGTGATTGTGACTGTCATGCTACACTGGCTTTCTCTCTTTTTTTCTATTATTTTTTCCGTTATTTTTTTTTCTGTTTTTTCTTGGCTTTTTCAACCCACTGATTTTACTCTTTCACCCTCGTTTGCTCTTTGTTGTCTAGGCTTTTTTTAATTTACGCAATTATTTCGAGAATTTAACAATTTTATCAAGCTATTAGTGAGAGAAAAAAAAAAAGAAAAGAAAAGAAAAGAAAAAAGAAAAAAAAAAGAAGAGAAAAAAAAGAAGAAAAAAAGAAAGAAGAAAAAAAAAACGTCAAACAATGCTCGGAAATGTGAAAAAGCTACTATAAAAACAATCATATGGTCGCAATTTACATGTATCCAGGGAAGTGCATCAGAACAAGAGAAGCGAGAGAGCGTGGGACGGGAGCAACGCAACACGCAAACGCCGGAACAGCTTGGGATCATAAAGTTGCGTGGGAAAAGGAGGAAAGAAGCAAACAACAAGACAGAAATAGGCATTTGCATAGAAGCTTGCGTTGCCTTTCTCTGCATGCAACCAAATCACTAAATTATAGATAAAATACCAGAACATCCCGAGCGGGTTTTAAAGCCCTTGCGTTGTCCCTCGACCAGGGCCATTTTCATTCTGGTATGCCCATTTGATAGAGGACGGCCTCAAATATGTTCAGACCACAGCCGCCCACGGTAATTCCACAATGCAGCAAGCTAACGCTCAGAAAGTATCAGATAAAAAATCTACGAAAGTTGCAGGACTGCTTGTTGTCATCGTATCTTTTTCGAGGGACAAGGCACTTATCTTCTTTTGGTAAAAACAGAGCCACCGGGCTCCAGATTTATGCTTCTATTGGCTAGACCACCAAACCGCCGCTGTCGCTCTTCTTTTTACTGGCTTCTAGTCTACGAGGCTAGACTCGATAAGGCCAAGAATAGCCACTACGTTAACATAGCCAAGGACTAGTTTTGAAGGAAAAGAATAAAAAAATAAGAATAAAAAAAGCACTAACGGTCAAAAAAAAGTCTAATGAACGAGCGAGAAAAATGAGAAAACACACGGTTCATGGAAAATATAAAGAAGAACCAAAAATGAATGGGTGAGCGAGTGAGATGAGACTTGGATGAGTGAGACGGGTGGAGTGAATTGTATAAATCTTTTTGAGAAATTCATGTTTTGTTTGTCGGTTAAATTATCATAAATTCAACCTTACTGGTCAGAAATCAGAAAAAAACCTCAACGGACATTCCCAAGAAATTCAAACCCGCTTCCATCGACCTCAGCTTTTGTTTGCTGTTTTTTGTGTTTTGTAAATCTATTTATTGCTTTTTTATCGTTTCCTGTCCCTTTGGCAGAAACAAGCACAGCCAAATCTTCACATTCCGGCTGTGATTGATGTGCCTTTTTTTGTTTCCTCTTTTTTCATCTTCCTTGTTTTCTCGGAAAACGGTTGTGTTAAATAAGCCGAATTTATCGTCCCCCTTGTCGTTGTTCTTGTCTCTTTTTTTTCTTTTTTTTTCTGTTTTTATCTTTGGTCCCTACTACCTTGTCTGTTCTCAGCAGAAAAAGTGAGACATACAACCTTTTTCTTGCTATGAACCAACAAACAAGCCAAGGCCCTTGGCTCAAGTTTCTGTCGTCTGTGCCTGTCCGTGTTACTGGTTGTGTTCACAATGCCACTGAGGAAAAGATATTGATTTACCTGTTACGGGCTAAGACCCCCCTCCCTTGAGTCCCACAGCCGCCTCCTAGAGCCGCAACACTGGCTAGCCTTGCTCATCCTATAAAAAAGACAGGTGAATAAAGCAAATCCCCATGCTCCCGCTTGGCAGCAAAGCATAGCACTGCTTGATATGGCCAAATAGCAATCTTCCATTGGCCAGAGATCATATCATGATTGTTGATCCTCTTTCCGGTCTACCGTTGGCTGACTCTCTTTTTCTTTTTTTTTTTTTCTTTTTTTTTCTTTTTTTTTTTTTTTTTTTTTTTTTTTTTTGCGTCTATTTTTTGCGTCTCTTTTTCTTTTTTTTTGCCTCTCTTTTTTTTCTAATACTCTATATCTTCATGCCATGATTTCTTTTGTCGCCAAACGACGCACAAAATCTGACAGAGCATCAGTGTTCCGTGTTGTCTTCGTCAGCTTCACCCGCTTTGCCCTCGCACATTTTTTGCTCTTGCTTCTCTATGCCCCTTGGCTTCCCGTTTTCATTTACTTGTTATCTATGCGTCTTGTTGTCCGTGTAGTCCCCCCATGCTTCTTGGCTGTACAGTAATTCTGATTGTTAATGTGATTGTGGCTTTGCCTGTCGTCGTTGCATTTCAGCTGTATCACCACTGTCGAATGTGAGATTCCGTGATTTTCGGGTTGTCTTGTTATGCCCTGCCCGTTTATCATTATTCGCTTCTGTTTTCTTTGATTTTTCTTGCTCATGTGTTGCTTTCCCATGATTTGTCTTGCTCATGTGCTGCTTTCTCATGATTTGTCGTGTTCTTTCACTTTTCTGCTCGTATGCTGTTTGCTGGGCTGATTGTCTGTAACCGCCCGTTTGTCCCAAGTTGCAGTTTGTTGTAATTCTAGGAAATAAACCCTGGATTATCATGCGTGTGGACAGTGGGTTGAACAACAAGAGAGAAAGAAGAAGAAAAATTGCTCACAACAGAGGAAAGAAAGAAGAAAATATTATGTTTGGTCCAACTTCAACTGCTTTCCTGTTTGAGCAAGAGAAAACTCACGATAATAGAACATATTGTTTTTGATTGTTCACTTTTTTTTTTTTTCAACGGCGCACAAACAAAAAATCAGCGTGGGACAAAGTAAAGCACAGATAGAGCAAACAGAAAAAAGAGAAAAAGAGACAAGAACAAAGAGGTCAGCAGACCACGAAAAAACTTCACCTCGCAAACCTTATCTGACAACCCGGTCATTTCCTTCCAGAAAGGGGCGTGTGGCCCGGGCTAGAACATTGTCATTATTTTCCTTCTTTTTTTTTGTCCTTCTCTCTCCCTAGCTTCGTCCTTCTCTTCTTTACGCTTTGTCTTTTCTTCTTTCTCGCCTTTTATTCATGTTTTTAGTGGCCGCTCTTTATTTAGCGCCTGATTTGGAGTTGCTTCCTGGGAACTTGACTGCCAAATCTCCAAGTCCGCCTAAACAGAGAAAACATGGCACCCAGAGCCTCAGTTCTCACTTTTTTCTCAGTTATTTGGCGAATCCTCCAATCAGAGCCTCAGTTGTCTGTGTCAACAGTCTCAGGCGGAGCCTGTCCTTGGAACCCTAAGGGTCTATCCACATAAAACAGGGGTGTGGAACCATTCCGGTACCGGGAAATTGGGAGAATCCGTACACCTCACATATGCATATAAAAGTGCGTACATACAGGACGCAAGCATTTTGTGTATCGTGAGGTAAAGAGGAAGGAGAAGAATGCAGTGCACCATTGAAGGAACAACAATACATAATGGGTGCATTTCATGGCGTACAAGAAAGCGCGATAAGTCACATTATTTGCCGCTGACTTTTTTTTTTCTCTTTTTTTCTTATCATTGTTTGTGTTTGTCTGCGTCATTTTTGGCGATTATTTCCAGCTATGTAGTGCAGGCTGTCGATGCCAGGTAAATACAAGCGTTGTGATTTGATGATATTACGGGGGGGGGAGAGGAAAAAAAAAAAAAAAAAAAAAAAGAGAAACAGGCGGTAAGCCAGACAAAGAGTATTGTTGTCTCAGACTGTATAGAAGAATGTGATAAACCACCAAAAGGGCCGTAGCCATTGCAAGAAAAAGTCGGCATGAAATTGACCCCTCACTTGGTCGTCTCTTTGTCCTTAATGGTGTCGTGTCGCAAAGTGAGAATGGAAAATAACGGCATAAGATGGCGGCTGATCTTGAGCCGTCTTTGGCCTACTGCTAGGCCTGAACCTAAGCCCAAGCCTAAGCCTGGACTTGGACTTGGACTTGGACTTGGACTTGGACTTGGACTTGGGCCTGGGCTTGGGCCGCGTGCTTCTGACCGCTTACTTGCACAAGTCGTACCCTCCCCTCTCCTCTTGCTGACCTTTCTTGGTAGCTACGTCGCCACGAAGCATTAGCATCGTGGGAGACAAAAGCATAAAGGCTAATTAGTCGTTGGGTGAACCATGACGAGCCGGGCTCATCAACACAGTGAGACGAGAGAGAAGATAAAAAAGATATGGGAATGGCATGGAGTGGCGTGGCTCGTGGTGGCATGGAAGCAACGTGCTGCTTTGACTTGGCGTCGCTTCGCGGTAGCCGCCAAGCGAGAGGCTGGATGGGAATATACACATAAAAATCAAGAGAAGAGGAGAGAGGAGAATTCAAAAAGAAGAGGAGAAAGGAGAATTGAGAAACAAGATGGTAAAGAGAGAAGGGGAGTGAGAAAATCAGAGAACGTAACCATTTTCAATAGCTTGATTGCTGGTGCAGCTCCTTCTTTTGTCTCCTTGCCTTTTTGTTACCTTTTTTTTTTTCTCATTTTCCGGTTCTTTTCTCACGATAGTTTTATTTCCTCTTGCCTATTTTTTCCTGGGTTTGTTTTCTCTCAGAGCTCTGTCGCGTTGCACTGATGCTTGACCTTGTTGCCCAAGATTCAAGCCAAGAAAAAATTTGAAATTCCAATTACTACTAAAAAAAAATCCCACGGAAAGAAAAGAGTCAAACAATGAAATGCAGTTTTGCAAGCTTAGGGAGATAATAAGAAATCAGGAAATAAAATTATTTCGTCCTGCATGTACAACCACCCTCGCGCCTCCTGTTGTCTCTTTTTTCAGTTTTTTTTTTTTTCAAGTCCGTCTTTTTTCTTACCTTGAGAAGCCTAGTTTTCTCGGCTCGCTTTCCCTTGCTCTTTTGTCTTCCAAGTCTTGTTTCCTTCAATATTTTTTTTTCTTTCTCCTCTCAACTTTGAAAAATCGTCATAGAAGAAGCAAACGAGGAAGAGGGTCGTCTAAAGCGTGACGGGGACAAAGACAGGAAAAGGCGGGCCCATCAAGCACTGAAGCAAAAAATTAAAATAAAAAAATAAAAAAATAAAAGGGAAAAAAAAAGAGAAGAAAAAAAAAGCTGGAACAAAAGCAAGAGGAAGAGGTAAATAACAACATCTAATATGAAGAGGGCAGTGGAAAGAGAGAAGAAAAATCTGCGTTTTGCACCTGCTGGTTGTGTCTTGTTTGGTCCGCTCCGATACCGACAAAACGGTCATTCCTATTGTCCGGTCAATCAGTCCAGTTGAGTCAATCACCTCCTTCTGCTGTTGTTGTATCTTTCCGGCTTTCAACCCCGACAGAATTCAGGCGGTGGTCCAAGATTCCACCTCTGGTTTGCTAGTACTTTCTGTTTCTGTGTCTGTGTCTGTGTCTGTGGCTTTGCGCCTGTTTTTCTTTGCTTTGCTGCTGTTGTTTTTTTTTACCCTCGCTGGACACGGAGAACATTCCAGCCAATTCCTAAAACAGCAGTGACGCAGAGCAGTGCAAGGCACTTTCAAAAAAAAAAAAAAAAAAAAAAAAAAAAAAAAAAAAAAAAAAAAAAAAAAAAAAGACATGGCACGGCGTGGCATCAGTGCTCACTAGGATAAAAGACATGATATGGAATTGGATGGAATTCGCAAGCTTGCTTTATTGCTTACTTTGTCTTTGTGTAATCCCAAACCAACAAATCGCTTTTCTGCTCACTTCCCTGGCCGAACACGCACTTCTCTCTTTCTCCTTCTTTGGAGGCTCGAGCGAAAAAGAGAAAGTTCTGGTCTGGCCCGGTCTATCAACAATCAAACAACATAGCCGTAGGATTGAAAAGGGAAATGACAGCTAAATAAAATCCGACTCTTTGCCCCGGGGCATCCTTGTTTGAGACCAACTGTCTGTGCTGTGCTGTTGATACCCTAACCCTACCGTTGAGCCTTCAACGTCCATTGCTTTTTTGTATTGATACCAGACGTTCAGCGTACCGGTAGTAAACGAGCCTTACAATTAGTTTCAGAGACATTAGTTTCAGAGACTTAAAATCCCAAAATTTGATAGTTAGGCATTCTCGTCTATTGATCTACACCCAACGAGACTATCACGACTTCTACTTAGTGCTTACTTATTTACTTTCCTCTCTTATCTTTCATGCAACAAGCATTTGCTACCTAGTATATCAGACACTGCATTACTCGCTGGCCATGCGATACAGCGACTCAGTACACATTCAAATCCATCAGAGGACTGTAGAACAATTTGTGTATAAACCGCTGGTAACCGTATTTAGTAGTATCTTCGGCCGCGAGTCAAGAAAGGACCTCGCCAGGGGGACTCGAAGATTTATATCTTGCGTCATAGTGGCACTATTCGGGAACGCAGTTTGCCTCCTGGCTGGGTTTGCCTCGGTGTAACTTAGCATACTGGTATGCTGAGTATGCTACAAGCAAGCAAGGGGTGGAAGCAGGAGTAAACGTTCGGCGTGAAAGGTAGACTATAACAGCCCCGATAACTTCTGGGACAAAACTAGAAAACTTAGTTAAAGTCCTATTTGACCCCGAGAGCGAAAAGTAATAAACGAACCTCCTGTCATTGAACCCTATACGGAGCAAATGGAGCGAGCCCAAGGCAACACCAAGGATGATCCCGCCACTCTGGGTCGGGAGAGCTGCCAATAAGAGGTTGACATCTTATCAGCTGCAGCACATCGATATATTTTAATATGTGTATCAATCTATCTTGACAAATTACTCTTTTATAGTATGGGACATCAAAGAAAAAGAGAGAGAGAGAGAGAGCGAGAGAGAGACAGAGACAGAGAGACGCTGGCGGCAAATAGTGTCTTGGAGTAATGCTTGACTCTGTTTTCTGTTTCCTTGCTGTTTTGTTGGTGTGAGCAGGTGCTGTTTTACCCCCAATGAAATAGTAAATAAAACGCGACACCTGGTTAGAAATATACCGATATGTGTTTAAAGTATAGCTCGCGGGAAGATTGTGGGTTGGAACAAAGAAATTCTCAGGCAAATCCAAGCTGTGATGGTGGCGGTAACAACACCTCCTACACCTATAAAGGTCCCAAGGGAGGCAAAGAGGAAAGAAAAGAGGAAAACGGACAAGACAAAGGGTAGGAGACAAGGTAGAGAGGGCAAAAGAAAGATATGGAGGCCCTGTCCGCTTAGCTAGCCCGTGTTATTTGTGTGCAACCATGGCCCACAATTGACAGCCAAAAAGAAAAAAGAAATATCGTGACAAGACTGGGACTCGAACCCAGGCGGATTTCTCCATCAGGAAACTTGCGTTAAGGAACGACCTTAACCTGACGCCATAACCAACTCGGCCATCTTGCCAATGATTTTTAATTTTTAATTAAGAATTAGAGACTATGTTTTCCAAGTCAACCGGGTTTCCGGCCTTCTGGGCCCGCCCCGGGACTACTAGAATGCATCCCGTAGCAGGCTGGCACTGCCGGTTTGTAGGGAACCCAAAATCTATGTGTGCAGTAGCCAGCCTGGCCCCGTATATTCCTACGAAGGATCCGAGTAGTACTACTACTACTAGTTGTTATATTATTCGATTAATCATAGGGTTCCGGCTTCATGTTCAAGAGGTTAGCTTTGTAACTCTGGAATGCCACAAGTTTCAAGTTATCTGTGATGTGATCGGATCAGATGAAAAGATTCCTGGTCTAAAGTGAATCACGCGTCTCATTCCGGTATTGAAAATAGCCGAAACCAGAGCGTCATCTATCGAGGTCTTTGATCCGCTGATATTTATGCCAAAGCAGGTCTACGTGCCTTGGAATTAATTTAGGCCGATCTATAGTCAAATGCCAAGCGGGTATAGCTGGGGATGAAATGTGTAAGTAAGTGCACTGCTACTTGTAGTATGAGCAAGCAATTTATCCTATCAAGGCTCATTAATATACAGCGTTGTATGCATACACCTTGAGAATTATACGGCGTGCTTGTAAATGGCTATGCAATGCTTGTTTGCATTCGAAACCATCGTGGTGACCAAGTTTCCAGCCACCAAATATTGAATATGAGACGGCAAATCTACCACTACGGACGGCAAGACAGTTGTTTTCTATCTAGCCTTGCTCTTTACATGGTGGTAACTTTGTATGTTCAAGTAAGGTGAGAACTTTGTATGTCCAAGTAAAGTGAATACCCCACCAACCAATCACAGGGGCCCCTGTCTGCCTACAAAAAAAAAAGCTCTTAGACCCCAGCCATTTGCATTTTGAGTTGGGCCTTTGTTTGCTAGTTTTTGTTTCGTTTGCCAGCGAGCCTAACTTTATACAGATGATCCGTGCTTGGGCTTCTGGAAGAACATGAGAGTACCAGGCACCTGTGTGATGTGCAAGTGCCCACAGAGAAAGAACAAAGCCGACAGCTTGACAACTTGTCTGCATATACGATGTAGTAGTATAATAAGGCTACGGTAGTATAAGTACTTAAGTAGTATGTAGATTTATAGAGGACCATCGGCTCGGAACATCGGCCATTATCCAAACTTCTAGCGAGCAAAGACATAAGTACTTAAGTACCTTAGTGGCGGCGCGGTACGGCGCTGAACTGCTAACGACAAAAAAGGGATCCGCTAGAAATAGGAGAACCTCCGGGCTTGCCCCACTAACAAGCCTAAAGCCCAACGGACCACAACGTTAATCTCATGAACTTGAGCGAGAAGTGACTTCCATCCAGAAGGAACAAAAGATAGATCAAAACAGCCGGGCAGGGATCCGACATTTCGCTTGATTCTTCTTGCCTTGCCTTGTCGTGTTCTGCAGCCAAGCCAGTTTTAGTGCCATTGATTGCTTTTTTTTTTCTTTTTTTCTTTTCTTTTTCTTTTTTCGCTTGGCTTTTTTTCCTCCTGCCCGCCATATTCTATTTGCTTCTCACCGCTCTTGGGGCTGGCTGAACTTTGGTGGCCTCTGAAATCACCAAAGAAAACAGCAGCAAAAGGTCTCTCCATCTTTTGATATCGATAGCTGATGCTTTAGTATTAGTACTACTACTAGTAGTAGCTGGTATCTGCTGTTGCTGTACGAATACCAACACCCCAAATAAATCGCAACTTCTCCGGCCAAATATTTGCAGTCTAAACGGCCCCATCGCACCTACCTTCCCAACTTATTGTGCCAAGTCCAATTGTTTACGACCTCCTATTTCTACCACAACTTGCTCTTTCCGCTTTTATTCTTCTGTCACCTTTACAAGAAGTAAAACTTTTCACTCGATATTCCTTTTTTCCTAATTTCTTCTTCTTCTTTTTTTTTTTTCACAATTTCTTCTTCTTCTGTTTTTCCTCCTCCAATTCCTCAAATCTTTTCCTTCGCTACCTCGTTCAAGGCTTCCTAATCAGCTTTCGTCTCGATTGACTCGCCGTCATCAAATCATCTCTTAGTTTGTGGCTTGTTTGCCCTACTTTTTAGTATCTTTAAATAAATAAAAAAGCGACAACCTACATAATAACAATCGACTTCTCACGCCAAAAAAAACGAAAAAAAACCGCATACAATGCCGTCCTTTATCTCCAGATTGGCGGCGCTTGCTACCGGGTTTTCGCTGGTCTCGGCTCAGACGTGGACTAGCTGCAATCCTCTGACCGGTAAGCTTAAGCTCTCCCTCGCTAGCTCTCCCGTCTTGTTTCACCTTTATTGGAACAACTCTAAAGCTAACATCATTGTTTCTTCATCTGTTCAGCCACCTGCGATCCCGATCCGGCTCTCGGTATGACCATTAATGTTGACTTCACCCAAGGCGCCGTCAACTCGTTCTACTCCGGCGGCACCCCCACCTACGGCTCACAGGGCGTTACATTTACTGTGGCTGAATCTGGCGATGCCCCGCAGCTTAATGCCGCCTTCTACATCATGTTTGGCCGTGTTGAGGTGAAGCTCAAGGCAGCTCCCGGTACCGGTATCGTCAGCAGTGTTGTCCTGCAGAGCGACGACCTGGACGAGATTGATATGGAGTGGCTGGGCGGTCGCCCCGACGAGGTACAGCTTAACTACTTTGGCAAGGGCATTGTTAGTAACTATAACCGCGGAACCATCAACTCCGTCAGCAACACCCAAAGCGACTGGCACACCTACACGATCGATTGGACGTCGGAGCGCATCATCTGGGCCGTTGACGGCATCGAGCTGCGCACCCTGACCTCATCCGATGCCAATACCGACGAGTACCCGCAGACGCCCATGCAGCTCAAGTTTGGCTCCTGGGCCGGCGGCGACTCTAAGAACGCGGCCGGAACTATTAGCTGGGCTGGCGGTGCGACTGACTACTCGAACGGCCCCTTTAGCATGTACGTCAAGTCCATTAAGGTGGCTGACTACAGCACGGGCACCGAGTACAACTACACGGACCACACGGGTTCATGGCAAAGCATCAAGGCTATTGGCGGCTCAGTCAACGGCCGGCTCAACGCCGATGGGGCACTGGGTGTTACTGCTACCGTGTCCCCGGGTGAGACCATCACGGCCACCGTCCCCGCTGGGCTGGCTACTGACAGCAGCACGGCGACGTATACCCAGACGGGCTGGCCGTGGGTTGCCGGCGCCACGCCCACCCGTGGCGCGATCCCTTCAGGATGGGTCATGACCTCGGCGGGAAAGATTGTGCGCGTCAGCGCTGGCGCCTCGCTAGAGGCCCCGAAGCTGCTGACTGTGCTGGGCGTGAGCGCTGCTTCGTTTATGCTGGGCTGTGCGACCATTGCCCGCAACCTTTTTTAGAGACTTGGGCCATGAAACATGTCGTTCCCGCCCCCCCCTTCTCTCATACGATGTAATGTATTCCCTTTAATGATTGTTATGAACTCCGGAGACGGGCGTCGCATTTAGACGATTCGACTCATTTGTTGTCTACAGTATCTTTATTTGTTCTTGTTTCTTGTTGTATTTGCATTTATTGGCGTTTAGGGCTTGTTCAAAACACATCCGACTATGACTGTGGTCACTAGCCACGGTAACAAACTATTGGAAAAAAAAAAAACACCATTATGATACCGCTAACAGAGTTAATCATGGCTAGTACTATGGCAATGGCTCTCTCTACAGTATATTTAATAAAAATATTTTTTTAAATCATTTATCAATGTTTGACAAAAAGATGACGGCTATGAGAAAAGTCTCGGTTTTAGGGGAAATAACCGAAATCAGGTGCAAGTCGGCTAGTTCACTGATAAATCATGAAATATGACGAGTACAGTTGCTCTTGAAAAGAAAATAGGAAAAGAAAATTACAACCAAGCGGACGGCCCGAGATAAGCTAAGAGTTACACCGTGCGCGGCGGTAATTCACGGCCAATGCCGTCTTTTTCAAATCATTTAAAACGCCACCCGAAATCGCAAGACGTTGTCTCATCTAGATGTATGTTTTATTGTAAATCAAGAAACGAAAAATGAAAAAGAAAAAAAAAAAAAAAAAAAAAAGGCAAATGTAGTAGAAGTCGCTGTTGTGGTCTTGACATGGCAATAAGCAGAAGCAAAAGAAAGAAAGAAAGAAAAAAAAAAAAACTCCGCACCAAAGAGAAAAAGGTGATAATAGAGGTATAAATACAGAAACAAAACGCCAGATCAAGACATGGAAACCAAAGAATAAAAAAAAAAAGACGTCAAGAGAGAAATATAATGGAACTGAAGAAAATGGCAACAATGATGTAAAGAATTGAAGCTAAGTGTATGATTGAGAACGAAACACAGAGATATAAATCTTGCTAATGAAAATAATAACAAAAACAAATAGATAATAAAAAAGGGGGAGAAAGATGGAGAGGGTTTGGTGGCATAAGCCAGAGGAAGGGCCTACAGTAGGGAAAAAAAAAGAAGAAAGAAAAACAAATAAGGAAGAGAAAGAGGTAGAGAGGGAACAGAACGTAGCAGCAGCAGCAGCAGCAGCAGCAGAAAAGACGTCAACTAAACCAACGGATGAATGACAATGATGAGACGAGGAAGACAATGAAAAAGAAAAAGAAAGAGAAAAAAAAAAACCGAAGAAAAGAAGACGTGACGTGAGTCTAGATAGCGAAAAGAAAAGAAAAGAAAGCCCAACATTAAAAAAAAAACAAAAAACAAAAAGACCAAGGCAAAAGGAAAAGGGAAACAAAGAGAAGAGAAAAGAAAAAAAAAGGGGGGGGGGGGGACATAGAGACGACCGCTTAAAACTCCCAGTCATCAGTCTCGATAGACTTGATGGCCCAGTTGAACTTTTCGCGGAGCGTCTTGGAGAAGAACTTCTCAATGGGCACATCAAACTTCTTGGCAAAAACCACTGTCAGACGAGGGTCGATGTAGTTCTGTGTATGTTAGCAATGTGCACTGGTAAAAGAGAGAGAAAAAAAAAAAGAAAAAGAACAATGGGGTAACTCACAATTTTGGATGTGCCCAGAGCAACCTCCTTGTTGCCCTCACGATCCGCAGCCTGCAGATTCAGGTTGTTGATCTGCGTGTTCAGCTTCTCAATGCTGGCCTCGAGCTTCTCCACTGTCGGACCTTTGCCCTCGGCCTCAATCTTCTTGCTCTTGTTCTCCTTCTTGAACTTGGCCGCCAGTTCGTCCGCCGCCTTGAGACGCGCCTTGAGCTCTTTCTCCGGGTGCGGCTTCTCCTTGTCGGCCACGCGCTTCTCGTTTTCCTTGACAAACTTCTTGGTGATGTCCTCGCGCATCTTCTCGACCAGCGACGCCTGGTGCTCGTGCACCCACTCGTCCGTCAGGTCGGCGTCGCGCTCAAACCACGCAGCGCCCTTCTTCTTCTTCTGCTTGGAGTCGACGTCGAGAATCATCATCTTCATCCGCCAGCGCTTGTATATGACGCCCTTGATCTTGTCGCCAAGCTTCTCCATCTGCGCCTCGTGGCCAGCGCCAACGGTCCGCTTGTGGTTGCAGAGAATGGCAACTTCACGGTTGCAGTCGTTGTACAGCTTGACCTTCTCCTGCACTGGTCTGTTGTCCACCTGGAGCTTGCGGAGAAGGGTCGACATGGTGAACGAGGCATTGTACGTACGGAACACCTTGGCCGTTAACCCGGGCATGTAGCTGGACAGGTGCTTGTTCAGCTGAGACGTGTTGAGACGATCAAAGATGTCGTCACCGGCAGTCTTGGGCGCCTTCTTGAACAGCTTCATGTTTTTGAACACCTGGCGAACCACGGGCACCTCGTCGTGGTAGCGGATGCTGTCTTTACCCAGGAAGTCAAAGACAACAATGTTGGGCTCTTTGAGGGTAATGTGCTCGTACTTGAGCGAGCAGCAACCGACAGTCTCGGCCTCATTCTCCGTGTCCTTTTCGTTGCCGGCTCTCAACGCCAGCTTGTCGATAAAGTACATGGCCGTGGCGCGCTGGCGATCAGCCATGATCTTGCTCTCAAGGTCCTTAGTGTAGTCGCTGCGGATGCGGGCAATGTGCTTCTTCAGCTCACGGGCCTTTTCAAACTTCTTGAAGTCGCTCTGGCCCTTGATGGCACTGTTCGCAGCAAGCATGACGTACTTGTAGGCGCCGTTGATGTTTTCTTGCCACATGGCAAGCCACGTTGCCTTGTTGTCATGCTGCACAGCCTTCCACTTGTGGCCGGCAGGAGGCTCTGGCACCTTGGAACCCTTGCCAATGTTGATGGTGATCTGCTCAGGGCGCACACGAAGCTTCAGACGACCAGTCTTGGGGTGCTCGCCACGACCACGGAATAGGGACGGAGGTTCAACGCGGAAGTTGCCAACCTTTTCCTTGCGGCCATCCCACTTGCAGTACATAAAGGCTGCCTCGAGTGCGTCCTTGGCGGCCTTGTCGGCCTTCTTCTCCTCAGAAGATCTGGCCTTCTTCAGTTCGCTTTGGGCCTGGCTGTACTCAAAAATATGGTTAAAGTCCATTTTGGCAAATTCCTTGATGTCGACCTTCTTGCCATTCTTGTCCTTGGCACCACCAGCCTTATCCAAGACCTTCTTGAAGTCTTCAAAGAAGTTCTTCTGGAACACGGGGTTTTCAACGTTGTGCGTTGAATTGAGCATAGAACCAAAGAAATAGGCAACCTCTTCGGCATCGACTGGCAGATCGACAGGCGTGCCGTTGTAGATCAGCTTGACGTTCTTGGGCAGAGGAGCGTACTCGGGCGGGAACAGAACACCATTGTGTTCCAGAGTCTTCCACTTGATGCTGTCGTCGCTCGCATCAGCCTGAGCCCACCACGCGTACTCCTCTTCATCCTCATCCTCGTCAACGTCTTCTTCCTTCTTGGTGGCCTTGCCCTTGGCGGGGGCGATCTTGGAAGTGACTTTGGTGGGGGTCTTGCCCTTGGCGGCGCTAGCCTTGGTGGCAGGCTTCTTCGCCGTCGTGCTCGAGGAGGCTCGTCTCTTTAGCGGCTTTTCGTCGTCAGACTCGTCCTTGACTTTTTTCGGCGCAGGCTTCTTGGCCTTGGACTTCGCAATCGGGACATCGTCGTCGGAATCTTCCTTCTTGATAGACTTGCCGTTCGACTTGGGGGCGGGGCGCTTCTTGGTCGCGAGGGGCGCGTCGTCGGAATCGGAGTCGGCAACAACGGACTTGCGCTGGCGTTTCGCCTGTGGTCGAGAGGTTAGCATGTTTCTGTAGTGTTTCAAGAAAAATAAAGATAAACGTCTAGATATAGTCGAGCTTCGGAGTGTATACTACGAGACAGGATTGTTTCTTACCAAAGGAACAGCATCGTCACTGTCGGATTCGTCCTTGTACTTAACTTGGCTCAGAGAAGAGCGAGCTTTGCGCTTTCCAGCGCCATTTGAGTCGATTTCCATCTTGGTCGGGATAGCTGTGATGAAAAAAAAAGGCAAAAGTTAGATGAAATTGGTTATCAAAAGATAAAGCTTGTGACAAACGAATAAATGCAGGTCTTTTTTAAAGCCAAGAGGCGGGAAGCCACAGCACATCAACGAGCGCAGACCAGATAAAAAGAAACGCTGGCAGCTGAAAAAGTAGAGAAATATTTGAGAATGCATTCAAGATGCGCGCGTAGGATGGGATGCAGATAAAACCAAAGAAAAAGCAAACTTACTTCTAGGAGCCCGAGCAAGAGGCATATCGTCGTCGGAAAGATCAGAGCTCATGATGGAAAGCTTGATGCGGGCACTCTTTTCGATGAAGCTTTTAGTCGTCGATGTCGAGATTGTCGCCGTCCTGGGAGATAGTCGTGAGGCGAAAAGCTGGTAGTTGAGGCTGCCAAAGGCACGGGCAAAATTTAGCTGAAGAGCTGGGGGGGAAAGAGTGCAAGTTTGCAGCAAAACGCGAAAAAATCGACAAGGCCCAGAGGAACCAGAGCCAAAGGCAGAATAAGAGCCAAAACGAGGGTAGGCCTGTAAAGAAAACCCCCCGGCCAAATGCAGAGCTGGCCCAGTGCGCGCAGCGAATCGATACAGGTTTGCGAAGCTGCGATCGATGGTGTCGATGAGTTATGAATGGACGAAAGCAAACAAACAATTTAAAGAAATCTGAGCTGATGGGTGAAAAGGGAAGAAGATTGAGAAGTGAACAAGGAGCAGAGAATTTAAAGAAAAAGATTTTTTTGGTCTTGGGAGGGAGAAATGGCTACACTTGTGAAAAGAAGAAAAGAAAAAAAAAATAGAAACGCAAGAAAAGAAAATTCCAAGTCCCGCCGTTTAACAAGGCTTAATTGCCTTTTAGGGTCGTAGAGTAGACTAGCCTGTATTGGTGTAAGAAGGCCACTAAAATGTGGCAAAGTTAGTGTCTAGAAGGGGAGGCTGATTCGTTACTGGTCTGCGCTAAGCAGGTTCTTGTTTTGTCTTTTTCTGCTTTTCTCTCTGCTTACAAGATACTACGCGGTGCACTTTTACAAGGGTTGGCAAACCCGGAACAAAAGTAGACATGCCCCGAGAGCTGTGAAAGATGGATTCCTGCAGATACAGGCCAACGTTTGGGTGGAGCCGCGCTGGAGCATAGCAAAAAAAAAGCCCCACATAAATGGATCTTATTGGTCATAGTGATCCATCTAACAGGCAGCGCTGTAGACAGATGGCGGGTGCTGTTTTGGCCAAAAAAACAAGCTTTAGCATCGCAGAAGCATGGGTTCCGTAAAAGACCGAATGCACGTGACTGCATAGAGCCCGAAACTTGGCGAGCTTTGCTGTGCTTTGCTTTGGAAAATACCCTCGCCGCCCACTCCAGCCAGCCGATCCTCCCTTCAAGACCCCCATTGGAACGCTCGTTCAGTTCTGTCAGCGCACTCTAGCAATTGATCTTGACAACCCGCGATCAATTGGGTCCTCTGTTTCGTGTAGAGGCCGATTTTTTTTTCTTCTTCCTTTTTCCTTTTGTCCCTCTTACCTTTTTCTTTTTGTATTGAAAAAAATGTTCTCTAGAGCGGCTAGACCAGCTGTGCGCGCTGTTGCGCCCAAGTAAGTTTGGTGTTCTTGTTCTCGTTTTTTTTTTTTTTTTTTTTTTTTTTCTTGCTTGTCAAATGGCTATTTTTTAAGCGGTGTTTTTCTGCCCGCCTGCTTTTTTTTGGTGGTGCAAAAATCGGCTGGCCGGGCCAATTGAGGCACCTCGCCGGGCCAATTGCTGCCACAACCCTCGGCCTGCTGGCATTGCCGACCCCCCAATTGGCTCGGTCCGGCCATCTAATATCGTTGTCGGCCAATTGTCCGGGGCCTCATGTGCTAATTGTCCTTCTTGTACCGTTTGTAGGGCCGTTGCCTCTGCGCCCAACGCGGCCGGCTACGCCACGCTGCGTGAGATTGAGGGCCGTCTCAAGTCGATTCGCAACATCGCCAAGATCACCAACACCATGAAGGTCGTCGCCTCGACCAAGCTCAACCAGGCCCAGCGTGCCATGAACAACTCCCGTAGCTACGGTGAGACCTCCAACGAGGTCTACAAGCACGCCGAGACCACCCCCGTCGAGGCCACCGAGGGCGAGCAGCAGAAGAAGACGCTGCTTGTTGTCTGCAGCTCCGACAAGGGTCTCTGTGGTGGTGTCCACTCGGGTCTGGCCCGTGCCGCCCGCCGCATGTTCGTCCAGAAGCCCGGTGCCTACGAGATCGTCGTCGTTGGCGAGAAGGCCAAGGCCCAGCTGTCCCGCTCCAACGGCAAGGACATTGTCATGAACATTGCTGGTATTGGCCGCGCCATCCCCACCTTTGCCGATGCTCAGGCTATCGCCGACCAGATCGTCCAGCTGCCCAACCAGTACTCGGACATCCTGATCCTGTACAACAAGTTCATCAACGCCACTAGCTACGAGCCCTCCACCATTGAGGCTTTCTCCGAGGAGGCTATTCTCGCTTCCCGTATGCCCACCTGATCCCGTTTCCGATTCAGATCCCGATCCCGATCCCGGTCATGACCAAGGTTTTGGTTATGGTTCTGGCTTTAGCTCTGGCTCTTGCCTTGGCCCTGGCCCTGACCTTGTCCCTTTTTGTGCAACACCCCGATATTCCGAACGCCCCGCTATAGGCTTACCACCCACTACCACTACCACCACCACCACCAATGCCGCCACCGAACTACCACGATATACATTTTCCCCAGCATCACACCCAATTGTTGCTCCCAGACATGTACTAACTTGTCATTTCTCTGTAGCCAAGCTCTCGTCATACGAGGTCGAGGAGGAGGTCATTGCCAACCTCCGTGAGTACGGTCTGGCCAACGGCCTGTTCTGGGCTCTGGCTGAGGGCCACGCCTGCGAGCAGTCTGCCCGTCGCAACGCCATGGACGTGAGTATTTCCTTCGTCACTACAAGACTATCATGTCGGTTTACTGACTGTCCAATAGAACGCCACCAAGAACGCCGGCGAGATGATCAGCAAGTACCAGATTCTGTACAACCGTACTCGCCAGGCCGTCATTACTGGCGAGCTGGTCGAGATTATCACTGGTGCCACCGCTTCCGAGGACATGTAAATTATTTCTTCGTCAATTCTCACCAAGTTCTCATGCCTTGATCTTTTCTTCTCCCGTTTATATTCTCTGCCGGTCTTAACTTGTCGTTCTCTACGCTTTGCCACATTTTGTTGTTCTCCTGCACGTCTTTCCCCGTTGCCCTGCATTTTTTAGTTCTTGATTATTTCGACTGCACCTCTCTCGCGCCCTTTGTCCGAGCTCATGCATACGCTTTGCATTGATTGCGATTCCGAAATACCATTCCGCCGAAGCCGATTTATTTTCCGCCCTATCCGACGAATTTATCTAGAATGCCGTTTCCACATTTCGAATACAACCGACGCCTTTTTCTTTTGTATCATGAGCCGAGAGCTTTTTGTTTTCTACCATTACGTGGAGAATTTGTTACTGCCGAACCGATTGAGCGACGATGCACGAAATTGGGGATTAGAACAACGGGAGACAAAACTGCAACACGCACGGAGAATAAGCAGCCCTTCCCCCCAAAACAAGGCCGGCAACAAGATGTTATCATGAGTTGAAGTCTGGAAACAAGTTGAGAACTCCAAAAAGGCAGATACCCAGCAAAAAAAAAACCTCTTCAAAGGGATCCCCTAGCCATACCATACCGCCTGTTTCATTTCTCACTCTGTCTGCCTTTTGATTTTCCCCTTTTGCCTTTTTTTTTTTCTTTCTTGTATGATGTATGTGCTCGTCCTTTGAATGAGCCTGTAGGTGGTATCTACCTGTGTACAAGTTCCAAATCAAATACCGAATTCTATAAACCTGTCAATATACCGTGAAATGTAGAGATTGCGAGGCAAGAACGCCGTTGTAATGCTACTTATTGGTATTTACACTCTATTCATGCTTGGTTTAATATACTTCTATGTCTTATGCCCCACCCATTTCCACGTCGCTGCTTTGGTCTTCGGCATAGCTCACGCGTTTGGTATTGCGAGCCGGGAATCCAGACATGCGGATGCCTGTTTCCTTTTCAATCATGGCAATCGACAGCGCTGTATCCATGAGAGCTTCTTCTTTACTTTCGGCGCTGGGCATCTCAGCGGAGGGAACGGCCAGCGCGTGGGTTGTGTCGCTGGATGCAACAGCACTGTTGTCCTTGGGGCCACTGTTACTAGTACTACAACAACTACTACTACTACTACTATTACTACTAGTAGTAATAGTAGTAGTAGTAGTATTATTATTATTACTAGTAGCAGGCAAAGGCTTCGCCTCGGGTGGCCCCTGACGCTGCGTCTTCTTCACCGCAAACGCCTCATCAAACGTCTTGCGCAACTCCGCCACTCTGGCCTCCCGCTCCAGCACACTCTGCGGCAGCCCGCTCACACGGACCCTGTACTCGGCGAGCAGCTTTTGAAAACGCTGCTCATAGGCCAAGCGCTCGTCAGGCGCCAGCTCACGCCACATGCGCGACGCCATCTGCGAGATATCCTTGGACGGAATTTTAGCTCTGGAGCCGGCGCCGCGGCGTTTGACCAGACAGCGCTGGCGGATCAGCGTGGCGTTGTCGCGGCGGAAGAGAGAGTATGCGTTGGTGGGCGGCGTGGTCGGGTGCGCTGGGGTGGGGCCAAGAGCGGCGAGGACGTATTCTTCAAAGTTGCGCTCGTGCTGGAGGCGCTGCTTCTTCTCCGAATCCTGCGAGGGAGGCGTCTTGCGCTTGAGCGATGTCGGAGAGGATTCTTTCATGGGGAAAAGTGCCTCGGGGACTTGCAGCGGGCCGATGATGGAGTCGAGAACTTCAGAGGCGGCGCGGAGGCCGGATATGTAGGCGCCGTGAACAGTGGCGGGATGGGTTCCGATGGTGTGTTCTCCGGCAAATATGAGATTGCCGAGTGGCTTGGCAAGGGTGTCGTAGTCATTCCATTCCATGTTTGGCCCTGACGACGAGTAGCTGCCAAACGAGTACTTGTCCGACGCCCAGCGTGTCACCATGACTTCCTTGGGATACGGCACATCCTCGCCAAAAACCCTGCGCAAAAGAGCTGTCGCCTCCTCTATAAGAGCTCCATCATCCTCCTTTTCCGTAGCGTACCCAGCCTTTCCAGCCATCAAAGCCACGAGGCAAGGCAATCCTGAGCTCTGGGATACGTTGAACCACTGGAACAAGCGGCCTCTGTTTTCAGCGTAGTCTGTTTGCTGGAGGCTCTCCAACTTTGACGGATCTCTGAGGATACCAAAGATGTCCCGGTCAGTCTCCCAGAACGGATCCTGGTATGTGAGAATCACCTTATTCAGTACGCCATAGCCCACACGTCGTATGGCGCCCGACTTCCACTCCGGAACCGGAGGGTCAAACGTCACATTGCCAGACTTGAGGACGCCCAGAGGAATGGAGCAGACAATATGGTCAGCTTCGATTTGTGTGCCATCTTCGCAGACGACCATTGACTTGCGGTCTTCAGTCTTATTAGAGCCTGAAGCATAGACAATATTTTTCACGGGAGAAAGAAACCGACAGTCCAAAGGCTGCGGGCACATGAGCAGGCCTCTTGCCATGGACTGGTATCCGCCAATGACCATTGTATGTTTGCCTTCCCACTCGTTGCCAGCGTCAATGTCCCAGCCGCCAAGACTGAGATTGTGAAGGTCAGTGGCGTTGCTGTACTCCAGATTGGCCACATGCCAGTTGAGCAGCCGCAAATGCAGAGGCTTCATGTCGACAATGTTGGTGTACTGGTTGATAGCCTCTTCGAAAACAGACCCCATGCAGGCCTTGTCAGTGTGGGCGGCCTCGTCAAGGTTAATTGTTGTGGTCGAGGAGACTCCGGGCTTGAGTTTCCAGCCCATCTCGCGGGCCTTGAGGGCAGCACGACCGTATTTAGATTGGTCTCCAACAAACCGAATACCCCGTGAAGCCAACTGCCGCTGAGAAGCGGGAGCACCAAGATTGGCTGCATCGTCCATTTGCTTGAGGGTCCACGTGCCGTCAGAGTTGCTATCACGACCCTCATTGATGAGCGGCGCATTTCCAGATACAAGTGGCGGCAACTTGATGTCAAACTTGTATTCGCTGACTCTATCCAAAGAGTCGTTGAACAGATGCTCAACCACCTGGTCTGACCGGAGATCAGCCGGCAGGCCATTGGAATCATAGAGGGTTGTTTCTGGGCGAAGGGCGTGGTACGCTAGACCAAGTTGGCCCCGGACAAGAAAATTGAGAGGATTTCCATAGAACCCAGTGATAATCATGCCGCCCATTTCAGCAGTGCACCTTGCCCCAGCAAAACCAGAATCTGGATCTGGAGTTGCATTGAAAGCTTTTGAGTAAACCCGACCGCCGACTCGATCTCTGGCCTCTACCACAATGACACGAGGTGGTAATTCGCTAATGGCAGCAAAGTCTTGAGAGTACTCCCGGAATAGGCCATCGAGCTGACGAGCACAACCTAAACCAGAAACACCTGCACCTATAACGACAATCGTCCTCTGTTTCATGGGCGGTTCTGGTATCGAAGCGGATTCCGTGGGATACGAGACACACCCAAAGTTGATGTAGCCATTGCGAACAAGCCAGTCATAGCACAGAGACGCTGCCTCGAACCACTTTTGGCTGGCACAGCCAATGGCCTCTCGGCGAGTGACGGCCACTTGCGGATTTTGCACCCATAGCCTTAAGATGCCATTTCGAAGGTTGAGATATGTGGTGATTTGAGGTCGAGTTATGTACTTTCGGAGTAGTCGGTGCTCACCAGGATGAAGAAAGTAAGGCGACAGTCGGCACATTTCCGCAGCCGATATGCATTGAGAGGCGTACTCGTGAGGCTGAACCCCCGGAGGTACTGACGATTTGGGCCGTATCCGGGGATTTTGTGGAACCCTTGACTGGTATTCTGACTTTGAAGCAGCCCCCTGACTCCCCTGAGGTTGAAGCCCGACTAGAAGCGATGAAGAGACACCGACCGTGGATGGCAGCGTCGACTTTTCTATATCAATGGGAGTCGTCTCTTTGCTACCGAGCCCAGAAACCATTGATACGGCATCGGAATGTTCTTCAGTGTCATGACGTGATGAAGTGGCCGATGAGTGTCCTTGTAGTTCAGGATCCGGTATAGAGGGGTTTTGGTCGTGCAATGTCGTAGTCTCGACAACGTCGATATCACTTGGACAGTGTTAGATATACCATGAGATGGTTATGAGTCGGCTGACCACTTACAACTGATCTGACGGAATAGGTGAGACCATTGAAAGATCTGAGCTGTTATCGTCGATATTGTTCGCCTGGTCGTCATGGCTTTCCTGGACGACATCTGCCTCAATCTCATCGGGGAGATTGGATATCATCGATCCAAAGTCAGAGAGAGACGAGAGTGAAGTATCTGATGGATGTGTGTCGGGGATGTAACCAGACTGATTTGAATCGGCTGGTTGCAGGGGTGGCAAGTCGGTGCAACCGTCAACTGGCCGGCCGCCATTAGGGCGGTCTTCAACCAATGTGGTGAGTGTGGCCGTAATTTCAACGGCGGGTGCAGTCGATGATGGCGCTTGATCCGCCACGGCAGACGAGTCCAGAATTGTGGTTGGTACTTGCATCGTACTAGCAGTAAATTCTATATCCGAGGCATTCTCCCGAGCCGGGGCCAGAGGGGGAAGAAGCGCGGGCTCGAAGCCGGATTGCATCTTGTCGACGGGACAGACTTTTCGAGAGAAGATGATGTGCTCCGAAGAACAAAGTGGGTTGTGTCAAAGATTGATATGTTGGTGATCTTGATCTGCAGGCTATGATGAGATTTGATGGATATCGGCCGCTCTGGCTATAATGGATGATGAAGCAAGATGATATCCCATAACACACAAGGGCTTATGTGGCTGGCCGGATAGGAGGGATAATATCATGATCTCGCAGCAGAAGCAGAAGCAGAAGCAGAAGCAGAAGCAGAAGCAGCAGCGGGCAGCAAAAGTGGCAACAGAAGCAGCAACATCCAAGAATAGACGCAACGCAACGCAATGCTGACGACTTGACTGACGAGGGCCAGTCCCAAGAAAAGGATGAACAAAATGAGCGACGATGAATGCGGCAGACGAAGATGAAGAATCAAGTAAAAAAAAAAAGAATTACTAGACAGGCTGATAGATTGTTAGATACTGAGATGAAAACAAGACAAAGCCAGCTGCCAGCAAGGGAAAGAAAAGAAGAAAAGAAGAGAAATCCAAATCAGTGATGATTTGTTGACCGGTGGTTGGAAGTTGGAAGGCAAAGCCAGACCGAACCGAAAGAGGACGGAGGAAAACTCACCACGCAGAAATTAATCAATCCAGTCAGCCGCAAACTTTCTTCTACAGTACAGTGGACCGAAGTCACGAAGGAATGTTGCTCAGTTGACGGCTTTTGCTTCCGCATAGGCCGTTTCGTTCACTTTATCATGAACACAGATTCCGAGGATTACTCTGTAGATTTTCCGTTTCAGATTCCCTTTATGAAGAGGTCTTCTCGAGAAGAAGGATATTTCGTTTGGTGATTGTGGATGGTTATTTTTTTGTGTACTCTCGATATCCGAGCAGAATGGATCAAAAAGAAGGAAAACGAATGGAAACGATGCCTTGTCTCAAGAAACAAAGCCAAGAAAAAAAAGTTGATTAAAATAAGACGAGAGCTTGCAGAGTAGCACTCAGAAGTTGTTAAGAAGAGAAAAAGTTGCTGAAATAAAAGAATTATTAAGAAAAGAGAGAAGCAAAATGGTGGTGAAAATCTGTGCTTGGAGAGTTCTTGCTATTGCTGTAAGTCGAATGTACCCAAAGGAAAGTACAAAGACCCAGTTAAAAGATACAAATTGGTTTGTGTTCAAAAGTCAGAATAGAAAGCCCACAACTTCAAGTTAGTGGCCTGGTTTGTTTGATTTTATATGTGTAAAAATGAGGGAAAAAAAAAGGTAATCTTCGGTACATGTATAACGAAAAGATAAAAACAATCAATCAACTCTGATCTGATCCGATTGCGATTGTCTCTTTCGGAGACGAAAGTAGAATATGTGGAGTCGTACTTTTTTTTTTCTTTTCCCTCTTACGCTACCTTTTCTTCTCCTGGTCTTGTTTCTTGTCGGGCTGGATCCTTCAAATAAGGGTGCGTTGAGTTGTCACGTGACAGCTCAAACTTTGGCCTCATAGTTTTGCTTTGCCGGTAATAGTACTTGGATTTCGACTGCAAGTCTATGCTTCACTTATCGTCGACTTAAAACTTGCAAATAAGCCTCAGCTGTGTCTAAACTTGACAGAAAAAAAAAACAACAAAGTTCATTGGGATATCGAATTAAAACAACACTTCACTATATATATAGTCATAGAACCCGCTCCAGTCCTCTGGACCAAACCGGCACAGCACGGCACCCGACACTGGTGTATATATTCTCCGGATCTAGGTTATGCTTCGTGACAGTTCGGTAGGCTCCTTTGCATACGATCCGACTTCGATTGCCGAATCCATCATCCGGTTACCGCTGATAATCGATGTCGTACAGATGATAATGTCTCGTTTCTCTGCAAAGATACACAAGTTAGCATGAGCCACAGCCACAATCTCATTGCTCACCGGTCAGAGTTGACATACCTTCTTCCTGTTTCGCAATGAACCGGAGTGCTGCAATCTCAGCAAACGTAACGCCTCCAACAAACACCACAAATACCGTCTGCTTCTCTTTCGCGCCCGAAAGAAGTGCCTGCGCCTTCATCGCCTTGTCTTCTCCCTGTTGTGCCTCATAAAACGTCGCACCTTTGGCATGCTTGACCGTATCTTCAAAGCCATGCCATCCCGGAGATGGTCGACTCAGCGCCGAAGCCGAAACCACAGCGCCGCCCGCAGATTTGGTAATGGAGCTGAGATACTGCTTCTGTAGGATACACTGCACAAGTCGAGCAGACAAGGGAGCGTAGCCGCTATACACGTATGCAATGTCGTTCGGGTCGTCTTCTTTAACCTCGTCGACAATAAGCCGAAGTTGACGTCTGAGATGCGAGTAGTTGGTCTTTTCACCCGGTACTCCAGCAGCAGCGCTGAGGGGAATGCTGATTTGGGGCGTAGTTTTTGGGCCAATGAGCTGGAGCTTCTCAAGCCGGGTGATGGTAAGAAGGTGCTGGTATCCGTATCCTTGAAGAATGAGGCGCTTGAATTGTTCGTACTCCTTGGGCTTGATTCCACCGGAAATGCATGAGTAGATGCATAGAAGACGTAAAACTTCACGGAGGGGCGTGTCTCGGGCAATGAGCTCTTCAATACCCTCAAACTGTGTTGAAGGATCGGTGCCAGCAGCAAGATTCTGCTGAATTTCGAGAAGTCCCTTGAACAGGTCGGTCCGAGTGTGTTTTATTATCTCCTCGACGAGGCCACTGTGAATCCGGAGACTCTGCTGCTCGGCCTGGAAAGAGGGGAGGTTGCCAACAAATTCCTTCAACTCTGCTATCGTCTGGGTGCTTTGTTTAACCTCGTAATCTTTCTGGACCTTTTGTAACCGCCGAGCAACCTTGTGGAGAAGACTACCAACGATGGCAAAATTGACGTCACGTAGCTGGTCGTATAGCTTGTCGCTCGAGTCCAGTTGGATTGCGCGCTTTCGGGTCTGTGAGCCTGCCGTTGCCGGCGCTTGAGCGCCAACAACTGTTGTATCAACTTTGGCTTGGTTGTTGTTGATTCCGAAAACCTCATCCAAAAGACCTTCGTAGGTCAACTGAGTGAGAAGTGGTGTCACAAAATCAACCTCACGGTCGATAATGATGATGCTTTCCATGTTGGTGCTCGGGCCAAGTCGAGGCCGGGTTTTGTCGGTTGGGTTTTCGCTAGCAAGAGCTTCTTGTCGCATACGGTCTAGGATTTCGGCAACTCGTTTCGCATTGTCACCCTTGCCAATGATGCGTGGAAAGAGCCCTTGCGACTGCTGGATTTCCATGAGAGCCCGTGAGAGGAGGAAAAGTGGCGTTACATCCTTTGCCAGGTAGAGATCGTGGAAAGCATCGTCTAGTTCTAATGAAAGAACGTCGCGCTCGAGTGGGAAGAAGGAAAGCGGAAGCTCGGAAATGGTGACGTCTCCCATGACACCGGCATCTTCAAGAAGTCTATCCGACACTAAAGTCCGGCGTGGCACCCAGAATATATGAAAATTGTGTCCGGTTTGGCTTTCTCGACGCAGCCTGTTAATCTGGTCTATGACAAGAATGAGTGTCAGTGTGCTATGTGTAGTGCGCCCGCATTTACAATTGGAGTATCACATGTTTTTTTTTTGCAGCTTAACAGGGTGCTCTAGAAGTAGGACATGCGAACCAATAACAAGAGTCTCTCACATCAACCACTTGGTAATGGCCAAGAAAACAAATTTAGCCACTTGGAAACTGAGCGTGTAAAGAATGCTTTGTAGTGGGCTTAGAGCTACCGACCTGCAATTGTTGTGGCATGGCGCCCGCTCTCTCCGCGCGCTATAAAGATCACATTTCGCTGGCTGGTGTCTGCATTATCGTTTTCGAGGACGAAGAACTTGTCAACGCCGTACTCCTGTAGCGTCGTGACCTTGACAATAGTTCCAATAGGACCCAGGAGGCTTCGGTCAATAATGAGGTTCTTTTTGCCGCGGACCTGTGCGAGAGAAACATGCGGTGCATTAGCTGGCTAGTTCGTAGCTAGGACGGGATAAGCATTGACAGATGACGAAATAAACGCAAAACAATGCGATGGTCGATCCGGCCAAAAGGGAAAGCTTACGCCTTCTAATAAATTCAACAGAGCCTTTCGGGATTTTTCTCGGATCTGATCCGTACTAAATCTTGGGACCGGAGGCATTTTGAAGAGGCAGAGCGACGATGAAGGAACCCAGCAGCAAACAAATGCTGTTGAGTTGACTGAGGTTGGTTATCGATGCGGTAAGCAGAGCAAGCTTGTGAACCAGAACCAGGGCCAACAACCAGAGCTTGGCTCAAAGTGGGGCGCATTATTGGTACAGCCGATATTCAACCGACAACACCAATAAGCTAATAAGCTTGTACAGAGTAATGACGAGAGAGTTACATATACTTAATTTTGGGCTTGGGTCATCCTTTGCTAACATACTACGTATTTAAAGAAACATGTGTAGAGGATACACCTTGTAGAAGTCTGATAGGCATATACTGTGTGGTACTACCAGTGTTGAGGGCATACGTTGCTACTTAGAATGTCGAATAAAGCCGGTACACAGGACGGCAAACAACGGTTCGCTGAAGTGATATATTGTTTGTGCTTAGTAGTATTAAATACATGCTTGCGATTTAACCTTAACGCCTTGTGAAAATCGCAAGGAAATTGAAATAGAAAGTACAAGAAGTAGAGGCCATAATGACAGACAGACACATTAACTCTGGACGTTTCAACTATAGTGACGTAGTGAGCAAGGCTTTGCCTTTGCTTTACGAAAACCATATCTCATGCGCCAATCATGGTGAGATCATGTCTCTGACTTCAATAGTCCAAAGAAAAGAAAGAGAAAAATATGCAGTTTGAGCCACGTTCTATACGAATTTAGACGTGGTTGTCATGGTAAAGAAAACTAATGTCCCGCGGGCGGAGTCTGTTCGTGCGCACGAAGTCGTCGTTACCAATCGGGCGCTCGTTCTTGCTGTTTCCTGTGAGCATACTTTGGAGACTCATGCACACACTTTCAACGTTCTGAACCGGACTCCAGCCTTGTGTTCCTAGTAAGTCCAGGCATATGATTCCGTTTGAGTAGATGTGGGGGTGTATCGGGATGGGGCGCGGCGGATCGGAAAGCTTCTCGAACGTCACCTCCGGAGGCTCTATAAGCACGGGATAGTGTTAATTGGTCGTCCTGAATATCAGGTGATAACGTGAAAAGCGAGAAAATATATAGGTGAGAACTCTGCGTACCAATAGGATACTGGTTTGAGAAAGCAAACTTGAGGCGGTACACTTCATCTTGGTAGAGCGGGTTTTGGTCAAGGACTCTGATATCGAGAAACCACTGCTCAAAGTTGTCGGCGGAGACGAGGGTGATTCCGGGAGGCAAAGACTCCGAGATCTATGCGATAGAACGAATTGTTAACGGGTGGAATGTTAACGCGCAAACAATCGCAGAGCACCGTACCTTGGTAAGCTCTTTTGCAAGCCGCTTAGTTGCAAAGACGGAGCCCATTGCGACTGCGACTGTATGCTGAATATTGTCGCGCAAGATATATAGATATATCAGTGGTGGTGGTGACCGTGATTGTTGGCGAATTGAACGTCAGCTCGAAATGTGAATGACCTCAGGTGGAGTAATTTCAAAGTAAGTTCTCAGGCAAGACTGCTATCGATATGATACAACAGAAACTGATTGGCTTAGGCGATGCGAATGTGAGACGATGTAATTGTGAGATGTGAAAATGTGGACTTTAGGATATAGTATTGCGGAAGGACAGAGAAGTTGTCGGGGAATGAATAAAGGCTTCAAAGGGAAGAGAATATTTTAAAGGAAAGGGAAAGAAAAATACAGTCGCAAAGTTGTCATAGATTACTACTACATTGCACAGGCAAGAATGGGTACACTGTAGTAGTACTACTACTACTTAGTTAGCCCTTCCATATGCACGTTTGCTTGCAGCGTTAATTCAAATACTTACTTGCTTAAGTAGCTTCCTCTTTCCTTGGAACGATTTGGACGCTGTGACCTGTTTTGGCAGTTACGGGGACCGATGATGCAACTACGATCTGTTTGTTTACATGCACCTTGTATGCATGCACTGTGTGTGTTCTTTCAAGCTCCACGACGACGATCCAAGTCAGTAGATAGACGGGAAAAAGAAAGCGGATTTCTGACTTTAGAAGAATGCGAGTAGCAACTGGATTGGAACGTCTACGTGCGATAACTCTATCCAGAAATCCCGTTCTTTCACCAACCGCTATCAAGAAATGCATCAAAAGGAGGGGCTATGTACTCCGTACATTTTTTGCAGCTGCATCTGGTCGCTGCAACGTCTGTGACGACACATGAATGGCAAGGGAAAGTGGGGAGTTGGAGCGGCTAAGTCGATGTTGGAATCGGCGTCTGCACCTAGCTTTGCAAAGAATAGAACAGGGAAGGAACTGCAGTTTTACCGACTTACCGTGAATAGATGGGTGGCTCTTGCTGGTACTTGCTGGCTAACAGTATACTCCGTATAGGGGAAGGCACAGACACGACACACGAAGCGCCAGACTACAAGGGAAGCTGCACAGACGGGCAGAGGAAGCAAAGGAAGCTTGCTGTAACTGCACAAAAGCTTCCAAGCTTCCAAAGCTTGCATCTAGCTACCCGACGATAAGTCTACAATGTAATTGTAGGCTTCATATCGATTTATTCATGTGGCAAGTACGCCGGCACACCGCTACTGGAAATATCACAACTATATATAGCCTTTATACCGACTTATTTACGTCTTGTTCAGCCAAACAATAAATTTATTTAAATTCCATTTTCCGTCAAGTCCTCAAGCAGTAGCTGAGTGCAAACTGACATCACTGACGGCTGTCCCCGTAGAACACATGACAAAAGATGCCCCTAAAGCTACGTTTTAAATACCGGTATAGCGACTCTGTTTCCCAGCCACCGACCTGCCACCGACCTGGTCTTTTCGTCCAAATGTCGAGCATAATTTATCTTCACAAGCCCAAGCCTCGTATAGAAAGCCGGATGTCAAGGTCTAGCTTGAAAATAGGAAGGAATAGCAACCAACAAGTATGAATCAAACAGTCGGGCAAAGAACCGTTAATTTGCATATGGCCGGCTGAATTTCATGATACTAGTACTCTGAAGTAGGAGTCAGACAGGTAATGTTGAGCAAAGCAAAGGAAACTCCTTGTGAATCTAAAGCCAGATGAAGTCCGTAAGTTAATTCATCACACATACCCTCAAGATTCAGTGAATTAAAATGTCGTAGGATGGGAGACAGGACAGCCACACTGTATGCATCGTATTACTGATCCTACCATATTGCCGTAGCACAAACAGCAAGTCTTGAATATTAATTGGTATTTTGGAAGCACAACGTAGAGAATACCTCTGTAGGAGTAGTAGTATTAAATGAAAATTAATTCCTGTTATACAGCAGAAACATAAACTATCAATTTTCAACCAAGGCAAGCCGTTGGTTGCGTCTCTCATATACCGAGTATTTACATATTGACTTGATAATAGTATTCGACAAAAATGAAGTTTCCGTGTTTCAAAATATACGGTGTACAAACCAAACTCAAATGGTAACTACTACTACAGTACTTAGACCGCTGTGCTTGCCAACATGGTGAGTACTGCCTTTGAGATGCAGCTACATTTGTGATTAGAAGACAAAGAGTGTTGTGTGTTTCTTAATAAAAACGTTTTCTGGCCCTCTATCAGTGTCTCACCTATCTTTTCTCGTCTTCTTTCTCGTGGTACACTACACTCTCCAAAAACAACCCTTTTCGCTCCTAATACGCTCGACTCGGTGAGTTTCGGTTGAATTGCCTTTTCTATGAACACAATTGCCAATGGCTTACGAAAAATTATACTATGGAAAAGAAAAAGAAATGATCGAAAGATGCTCAATTCTGGGCGTTATCTACTATCGTCAGTTTCTCATGGCTAACCCCCTAGGGTATTTGTAGCTTTTTTTCGCCCCTCCTATTCGACGTCCTCCCTGTCCTAAGAATCGACTTTGACGCCCAATTAACTTTCCGGGCAATCCAGTATCAATTTACTATTCATTATTTGCATCGCATTCGATTCCAGCTTAAATTGGCCCAACATTCGGGCTCTCATGTACCATTATCGCCGTGAAAATACACCAACATCAGGATTGCTGTCCGGCCGGCCTTACCATCTTCTACAACAACCAGTGCCTACTTGTACAGCTATCACTTAGTGCAAGCTACTACTACAAGTATTAGTAGTAGTAGTACCAGTCGACTCGTCCTAGCGTCGCCTTGTAGCCTGCGTCTGTCCACCCCATCCATCCTTCAGAAGCCGACGGTCCCTCTCCATAAAACACCCCTCGACGACACAGCCCCGCGCCAACAGCCAAAAACGGCCATCCCAAAGTCTGAAGTCTGACCTGTGTGCTTCAAGTACAGTACCAGCCTAGAAATAGCCTGGCCCCATCCCCGAGCCTGATACTAGTAGTATCTGAACCGAACCAAGTTAGTCGGTTGCCTTCTCGACTGAGCTGTTCTGGTCTATGCTGCTGCTGCGTCGAAACCACTGCGTACACAGTACTGCGTACAGACCTTGTTCCTTGCCTCTTTATTACTTTATTACCAGCTGGAAGCTCCTTCGCATTTGTCGTGTTTTTCCTGTCCTCTTCTTTCTTGCCTCTCCATTTTTAGCTTCCTTGTAACTTGACTTCTCTCTATCCTTACTTTGGCTTCTCGTCGCTGCCATTTATTTTTCTTCTTTTCTTTCTTTCTTCATTGTCGCAAGCCTCACAATAAACCAACTGGATTCCTCTGCTGGTTATATCCCGAAGCTTTTGCCTCTTTTTCTGCTTCCGATAGTATTCTTGATCCCCTCGTCCAAGATGTCTTGTGAGTGATGCCCAGTCTAGAAAACCAATCATCTGCCGCGATCCGACAGCGCCCAGCTCCAAGTTACTGCGAACCATGCTGCCGTTCTATCCGCCAATCCCAAAGCCACAACGAAAGTTCCAATTATCAGAAGGAAAACCTGCTGACTTACAATTTTCTTTTTATTAGCGTGGCTGAACAAACTCTCAGGTCAGCCTGAAAGCTATGAGAAAAAGTGCGTTATTTCTTTTCTTGCCTTTTTTACATGCGACATCCTCATTCCCGATACAATCACAACCACGAACGGCCCGTGTTAACCAATGGATGAATGCAGATCCAAATACAAGTTTGGCAGAACCCTCGGTGCGGGTACTTACGGTATCGTCCGTGAGGCTGACAGCATCAACGGCAAGGTCGCCATTAAGATTATCATGAAGAAGAGTGTGAAGGGCAACGAGCAGATGGTGTACGACGAGCTCAAGCTTCTGCAGACCCTGAAGCACCCTCACATTGTCAAGTTTGTTGACTGGTTTGAATCAAGAGTACGTCTCAAACTACAGTTTCGTCGGGTGTGACATGGACCTATCTTAACATGTTTGCTATTCTTAGGACAAGTACTACATCGTCACTGAACTTGCTACTGGCGGCGAGCTGTTCGATCGCATCTGCGAACAAGGAAAGTTCACGGAAAAGGACGCTTCCAGAACTATTAAGCAGGTTCTCGAGGCTGTCAACTACCTCCACAAAAACAATGTTGTACACAGAGGTGAGTTTTTGACCAACAACGCAACTGTCGCAAGCTCTTTACAGACTGGCACGTGATGGAATCTGACACTTTTATCTTGTCCGCACCTAGATTTAAAGCCCGAGAACCTTCTTTACCTGACCAGAGACCCCGAATCGAGCCTGGTGCTGGCCGACTTTGGTATTGCCAAGACGCTGGACCGTAAGGACGAAGTGTTGACCACCATGGCCGGATCTTTTGGCTATGCAGCCCCCGAGGTCATGCTCAAGAAGGGCCATGGAAAGGCGGTCGATATGTGGTCTATGGGTGTCATCACATACACTCTGCTCTGCGGATACTCCCCCTTCCGTTCCGAGAACCTAGCCGATCTGATTGATGAGTGCACCAACAACCAGGTTGTCTTCCACGAGCGCTACTGGAGAGACGTCAGTGAGGATGCCAAGAACTTCATCATGTGCCTGCTGCAGCCTGTGCCTGAGAACCGCTCAACTAGCGAGGTCAGTAACTATTCCTACGCATATTCCTGCGCACAGCAAATTCATAAGCAAAAGAGAATGAATTACTAACAGTAGTGGCCATATAGGAAACTCTCAAACACCCGTGGCTCAGAGGCGAAAGCGCCAGCGACCACAACTTGCTGCCCGAGATCAGGGCGTACATGGCCAAGGCCAAGCTGCGTCGTGGTATCGAGATGGTCAAGCTGGCCAACCGTATCGAGGCGCTCAAGCACCTGGAGGAGGACCCCGAGGACTCGGATCTTCTGGACGAGACTATGGTTTCGGCCGATGCTTCTGTCAATGGTTCTTCGCAGTCCAGTGATGGGGGTAAGCGGACGCTGGCCAAGACGGTCAAGGGTGCCATTTTCCGCGAGGTTGTGATGGCCAAGGTGCGTGAGATGAAGCAGCAAGAGGTCGATGCCAAGATCCAGGAGGGCAAAATCGCCTAGATGGCATACATTAGACAGCAAGGGCACCGGGGCCAAGATGAGAGACAGTCGCGTGGGCGTGAACGTGGGCGTGGACGTGGGCGTGGATATGAGGGCGTAAGGGACAGAGTGAAGTATAATACCACAGCACAAACACATGGACCTTGAAGTGCTGAAGTTGGTGCGTGTAGATGAAGGATGGAGAATGGGACTTTCATCTGCAGAGAGCACGGCTATATTGGGTCACTATTTATAGTTTCTGGACATGATGTAGTTTTATTTAGACATTATGATACTACTAGTATATTTGTTCAAGTTTTAGTGCTGCGGTTAGGGTTGCTACGTTGTTGGGTTAAATGTATTTGAGAAGCTCTTGCGAGTAGCTCTTGAAGATTGTTATCAAGCTTGAGAAAGATCTGATAAGAAATCATAAAGTAGTATCATCGTTCAAAGGATGCATCTTTGTTGAGCTTGTTTCGCAGACAAGGCTGAGAAAAGCTAAGCAAATCAATGCGTGTACTGTACTGTAAATCAAGGTTAATTGTTGGCGGGCCGGATCAAGTCAAAAACGAAGGGGTCTTTGTTGACTTAACTGGGTTAAAGCCCCAACAAGAAACAAGAATACACAGCAAAAGCAAAATCTGGGAGCACATTTAAGAGTGGCCCGGTTACTGACTCTGGCCCAATATTTTTGTTCTCTCTTAATCATTGTCATTTCTTTTCTTTATTTATCAACTCCAGCAAAAATAAAATGTCTAGTCTCTTGGGATATGTGCCGATTGTTGGCCGTTTAATTGGGTCTCAGGCCCAGCGGATCGACCTACCGCCGGCCAAAGTGTACGACATTGAAGCGCTCCAAGACCACAGCGGCCGCAGCCTGAAGCATTTGATCCGGGCGAACCACTCCAACTATGCGCCGCTGTACGGGGCTGAATTTGAGCACGAAAATAGCCTTAGCGCGCTGCTGATTGCGGCATATTTGATGGGCGCCAACAATGTGCAGCTCCATGCGTTGTACGACGAGTACGCCAAGCTGCTGGGCCCTTGGGAGGTGTCGCCGAGTGAGATGATTGACGAAGATTGGCAGGACTTTTACGGCGATGGGAGGTTTCAGCGCGCGTATGTGGATTTCTTTGAGGATGCGCTCGTCATGAAGTTTAACTATGACTGGAGAAAGCTGCTGAGCGTGTACTTGTTTGAGGGACCAAAGCCGTTGATCAACGGGCTGGTGGGATATTGTAAGTCATTTAGCAGCTCAAGACTAGAGATGCCGACTCTAACAATCCAACTTTGTCTATAGCGGGGAACCCCCTCATTCAGCTGGCCTGTGCCTATCAAGTCGGCAGCAAAGAGCTCGCAACAGAGGCTCTTGCGCTAGCGGGTAGCCAGCACGGCTTTACCAGCAAATACATCAGCGACCCATCATACAGCACGCCGTCTCCCAGCAGCTCCAATTCCATAGCGGAGCTGTTACGCCGAGTGCACGACGACGAGCGCTTCAACCACATTTTCTCGGCAGCATCGGCCGACAACATTCCATGGCTGTTCCAGAACCACGAGGCGCTGATGCTCGAGTACTGGAACGCCTGGACACTGAGCGACCCCGTGAAGCAGTTTCAGGAGTCACAGGAGCTGGTGGTGGCGTTGTTGGTGGCCACGGTTAAGCGCGGGACTCACGGGTTCCGCAAGTCATTTGCCCATGTTGTTGCCACCAACAACGCTGTCAGAGTCTTGATACAGTTCCTGCCCAAGGAGTATCATATCAGTCTGCTGAGGGCCTGGTGGCTGCTTACGCTCTCGGTCTATGTCTCGATGCTGCGGCCCGAGATTAGCGAGGTATATGCTGAGCCGGCCGAGCTCAAGGGCCGGGACTGGGCGTATGTGGAGAACATGGCGGTGGAGTCAGATTGGTGCGCCGATTCGACATTTGTTACGAGTAAGTCTACTTCTACCGAGAATACTACAGGGCCGTATCACTGACTTGCACGCAGCCCTGAAAGCAATGAGAGACATTGCGCAAACGTGGGGAGACGCTGGTGAGCATGTTTTGCTGGCCGCGGTGATTTTCGCAGGGGAATTCAACGGGTGGTCTGACTGAGAAGCTGGAATGGGCAATTGAGAAGAAAAAAGACTGTAAAACATATACATACGCTATATACAATTAGTACTATACTTAAGTACGTACTCAGTAGTAATAGTATAAGGCTGACCGACAAGCATCTGTGCGGAGTACGTAGTAGAAAGGCGCCGGGATAGCCCCAAAAAAAGCTGCAGTTGATGGGCCCACTTTAAAGCCGGTACCTGAACTGAACTGTAGCGCTATGCCTGCCTACTTGTAGATTGAGCGCTAGAACCTGGTAATTCACAAGGAAGGAACTCAGCATCTCGCCGCCTTGCGCGGGTTCTTGCCCAAACTTGCTTTGCGACCGCCATTGTGACTGTGACTTCCTCAACAACATTCTTGTTTAATCAGCAGCCACCAAATTTTCCCTCGTTTCTTTGTTCCCATTTTTTCTCTCTCTCTCTCTCTCTCTCTCTCTTCTTTTCTATTTCTTTACCACTTTTGCTCTTTATCCCCCCAAATCAGAGCATCCATCAATATCCGCCGACTTTGCACCAAAATTCACGCCCTTGCCTCTGAAATCTGCGCCAGAAATCGCAAGCCCGCAGCTTTCGCGGGCACGCTCCGCTCCGCCCCGCTCGACAAGGCCCCCCGAGATGGCGCCCGCAACCCGGGGCCGAAAACGCGTGCTCGACTCGGAAGACGAGGCTGATGAACTGGCCGACGCCGTGTATACGCAGTTTCTCAATTCGTCGCAAGCCGCGGCGCTGTCTGTGAAAGCAAGTTTGCCGAGCCCCGTTAAGAATGGCGCTCGCGTGAATGTTAGTTTGGACCCCAATTGTGCACCACGGCGGGCTGTTGGCTGACTTGTTGGAATATGCAGACGAGAACTACGTTAAGCTCGGTGGCTAGCCCTACCAGAATCCAGAAGAAACAAAAGACAGAGGAAACGTCTCGGTCTTTAGATCTTGTCGCATTATTCTCACGACGACCTCAGAGCCAGAGTTCACAGTCCTCTGTAAATTCTCTTGCCCGGAGACCACAACCACCTCCGCCTTCTACAGATGTTGAGATTTGCGACCTCATATCCGACGGCGATGACGACGACATCGAGATTACCCAGGCAAGCTCTTCCTCGTTTGTAGGGCAACGGGCCCAGAAACGACTCAACACTGGAAGCAGCTCCAATCCGCGACCGCTTGTTTCTCCCCGCAAACCGACTCCTTCACCCACTAAATCATATCGAGGCCAACCACCAATCTCCAAGTTCACTCTACCTGGCCTAAAGACCAAGTCCTCCATGTTTGTTAGGTCAGAACCTACACCACCACAGACCAAGAAAGAAACGGCCGATGACGATCTAAGACCATGGTCCGAACGCTTTGGGCCCCTGAGCCTGGATGAGCTTGCAGTACATAAGAGAAAGGTGGCAGACGTGCGCCGCTGGCTGGGCGATGCCCTCGACGGGAAAATTAGACAGCGCATTCTCCTTCTGAAGGGTGCGGCTGGTACTGGAAAGACAACCACGATCCGTCTTTTGGCTCAGAACATGGGGTTCAATATATTGGAGTGGAAGAGCCCGACCGGCGGACTATTCGGTAATAGGCAGTCTGCAGCGGCGCAGTTCGAGTCCTTTATTGGCGTGGGCGGTACGTTTGGCGCTCTGGATACAGACGAGCCAGATGCCGCAACATACTTTAATGCAACCAATCCTGATGAAAAGTCACGGCGCATTATTCTGATTGAAGAGTTTCCCAACACGTATACACGCTCTTCCCACATCTTGTCTGCATTTCGCGATGCCCTCTTGGAATTCCTGGCAGTCAATACGCCGTCTCTCAGCATGTTTGGCAATGGCCAAGTGAAGCAGCCGATTGTGCCGATTGTGATGATTGTTTCTGAGACTCTGCTCACAACAACATCTGCATCGGCCGATAGCTTTACAGCCCATCGGCTCTTGGGGCCGGAAATCTTGAGGCATCCGGGAACCGCCACCATTGAGTTTAATGCCATTGCCCCATCGATATTGACCAAGGCGCTAGAGCTCGTAGTCACTAAGGAAGCGCGCAAATCGTTTCGCAGGCGGACTCCCGGTCCCCTGGTCCTGAAAAGGCTTGGAGAGATTGGCGACATCCGCAATGCCGTGGCATCGCTCGAGTTTCTGTGTCTCAAGGGTGACCACGACGGGAATTGGGGCTCGCGAGTCCTGTTTTCCAAGCCAAAGAAGGCGCTACGCGAGGTTTCACTGACGGCAGCGGAAAAAGAGGCCTTGGAACAGGTCTCGCAGCGAGAAGCAAGCTTGGGTATCTTCCACGCCGTGGGAAAAGTGGTGTACAACAAGCGCTACGATGATGTCAAGCTGGGAGAAGACTCGCCCGAAAATCTTCCTCCGTATTTAGCTCAACACGCAAGGCCGCTGCCGTCGCAGGTTAATGTTGATACGCTGATTGACGAGATTGGAACGGACACCAGCACGTTTGTGTCTGCTCTCCACGAAAACTACCCGCTCTCCTGCACGCAGCCGAGATTCGAGGAAGGGCTTCCTACGTCAGCCGATCATCTGAATGGCTGTCTCGATGCGCTTTCCGACTCAGACATGCTGTGTCCATCGTGGGACGTATTCTTTGGCGGTCGCGGATCATCATTGGGGTATTCTGCTGCCCAGGACAGCGGCAGCTATATCCTCCGCCAGGACGAAATGGCATTCCAAGTTGCCGTGCGCGGCCTCCTGCATGCGCTTCCGTATCCCGTGGCGAGACAGCAGCATCCCGGCCGTGGCGGGTCTGATGCCTTCAAAATGTTTTATCCGGCAAGCATCAAGCTGTGGCGCACGCGCGAGGAGATCGAGGGCCTTATTGACGTGTGGTCCGCAAAGCTACTGCAAAATGGCCGCGCGCCCGCGCCGAAACGCAACATGACTTCTAGGGCCGGCATGTTCCGACGGCCCAGCGCAACGACACATGTCTCTTCGCGCCCGTCCACACCACACGCTGACGCCGTCACCGCTACCGCCCCGTCGCTGTGTCTCGGCAACGTAGCCCGGAAGGAACTCGTCCTCGAGCGACTCCCAGCCATGGCCGCCATTCTACGCGGCGGCAAAGCGCACGGCACAGCAGCAGCAGCGGCGGCGCAGACGTCTTCGCGGCTCAACGATCTTGAACGGATCGTGAGTTTCCACGGCATCGGGGCGCCGGTGCAGGATGACGAGGCGGGCGACGAGGCGGGCGACGAGGCAGGCGCGGCGGCGGGGACGTCGCAGTGGGCAACGGACAAACCGACGGAGGAAACGGCGCCGCGGGCGCGCAGGATGGCAATCAGACATAAAGACCCTGTGGCTGTTGAAGAGGAGGAAATCATGGTGCAGAAGCTGGTGTTGAGTGATGATGACATTGAAGACTAAAAGATGGTGTTACGGCGTCTGGTGTTTGGATACCAGGATTGGTGTACCGCTGATTATGGATATCAAGGTTTTGGTTCAAACGTGTAAATGTATGTATATTCAATAACAAAAAGCCCTGCTTTCTATTTTCCACTTGGCCTGGCGTACATGCTATGTACGTTAGTACCCAGCACTGCATCTCCCCCAAACTCACGACCCATTCACCTCCTCCGCCCATTCCTCTCCATCCACCGACCGACGTATTCATACAGCACAAGGGATGTAGCAGAAAGCCTCTCCGACTGCTTACCGCTCGCCCGCCAGTCTACGAGCCTGGACCTCGCCGAGAGCACGCGAGCCGCTCAGCACGGCAGTCGTGCCAACCACAGCCATCAGCGGGAGCACCTGGAACAGGTTCCAGGCGGTGTAGTACATGAAGAAGACGCCCTCC
Organism: Thielaviopsis musarum; assembly: GCA_001513885.1. Classification (NCBI taxonomy): domain Eukaryota; kingdom Fungi; phylum Ascomycota; class Sordariomycetes; order Microascales; family Ceratocystidaceae; genus Thielaviopsis; species Thielaviopsis musarum. The sequence goes on from LKBB01000024.1 coordinate 135,748, forward strand.
ATGGCGACAATGGAGCCGAAGAAGATAGTGTGCGGGATGGCAGCGGACGAGAGGGCCTTGCCGAGGTGGGCGACGTTGGCGCCGAGGACGAGCCACTGGGGGGGTTGTTAGCGGGGGTATATACAAAGAAGAGAGAGAGAGAGAGACTTACGGAAATGGCCAGAGCAGGCAGCGCAGCCACCACGGCCAGTGCAAATACCAGCGAAATCACCTGGGGCGGGCTCTGCGCGTCGGGGCGGAAAATGTGGTGGATCTCGGGCTTCTTCTCGTAGCGCAGGGGCGCCTCATAGGGCGTCTTGGTGGTATCCTTGGGCGACAATTCAAAGATGGGCTTCTTGAGCGGGGTGGCAGCACCGAAGGAGCCGAGCACGACGTGGGCCTGGAGTTTGTCGGCGGCGAGGAGGGGGGTGGGGATGTCTTTGTAGGTCTGCAGAGAGGGTTAGCGCGTAGTTTGAAAAGAGAGAAAAGAAAGAAAGAGAGAGAGAGAGAGAGAGAGAGAGAGGGAAGAGAAACTCACAAGCTTGGCGACGCTCTTGCCGCTGTCGCGCACGGCAAAGCCAAAGGGCGCTTCAAGCCCGGTGGCGGCATCGCGCAGCATCAGCATGGCCTGGTGAGGCTTATCGGGCTTGCCGGCCAGCGAAGGCGTCAGGGTGACGATGATGCTGTCGGTGGGCGTGAGGTCGAGCGGCAGGGTGGAGGGCTTGGAGGAGGAGAAGCTGTATGGCGAGTTAGTGCGGGTCTTGAGCAGTAGAGCTGAGAGGAAGAGAGAGAGAGAGAGAGAGAGAGAGAGAGAGAGAGAGAGAGAGAGAGAGAGAAAAAGTACCTCTGCGACTTGACTTCGCCCTTCTTGGGCTTGATCTTGACGTTGCCATCGGTAAAGTCCCACGCCGAAGCCGCGCTGACGGCCGACGCAGCCAGGAGGAAGGTGGAAAGCGACTGGATTAATCTCATAGTGGCGACGAGAGAAAAGCAGTACGAGCTGAAGACGAGCACTAGCCAAGAGGGGACAATGGGATTGATGCGAATTGGAGCTTGCGGGCTGGCGGGCTGGCGGAGCGAGAGTTGGAAGGGTCACGATGATAGTTGCGAAAGCTATAGTTGGACCGAATAAGTGCCCCAGAACAACAAATCAAGTTCTAAACGGTGTGGTAATTCTTTTGTGGCGACAATTCTGGTTTGTCGAGCAATCAATTGAGCAATTGGAACAAGAAATAAAGCGAATTATCCAAAGAAGAAAAAGAAAAAAGAAAAAGAAAAAAAAGAAAGTCCGAAACCAGGTCGGTATACGTATGTTCCTTCGCAAAGTGTCGTTCGTAATCACCAGCAGCAACAAACTAATTCCCTAACACGCTTTTGGGTCTGTCTTGTAACGGCAGTTTTTTGTTTTGTTACTGATTCCTCAGAAGGACAGCTTTAAGCTCTGGGGCTTGTGGCGCAAGCAGGGGGGGGGGAGTAAGAGAGAGGGAGATAGAGAAGCTTTGGTTGTGGCTTTTGCTGAGCCGTGTGGCGTGTTAAACGTTCAGGGTTTTTTGACGTAGGGTTAACGAGCAACATACATACGGAGTATACAAGCGATTGTACTCCATAGATTGTACTTAGGCCAGTATTACTACTGCTGGCTCACTATCTTACATATACAGCGCCAGTGGCAAGTTGTTTTTAGCGGATGAGTCGCTGTATTTTCTGGTGCTACAGCGCTTAGAACGGCTTTTTCCAGGTCTTGTGACCGCTGGCCGTTTCCAGGTTTTCTTTTTTATTTCTTGTGCCCTTTTATTTTTATTTTTATTTTTATTTTCGCACTTCTTTTCGTGCCTGTCACATGCAATTATTCTGGATTTCGTAATTTTGAGTTTCTTGAACTATCACGAGCTAATTTATTCACGCCTTTTTTTTTTCTTTCTTTTTTTCCCAGCCCTTTCTCTGCACAAACTTGCCTTTCAAGTCTGAGAGGATTTACTGTCTAGATTGCTTGGATAATACAAGACTATCATAATCAATTGATCATCCCACATCTCGGCGTCGTCCCCGCCCTCCGTCTTCCGCCTCAAACCCCCCCCCCGATCTCCGTCTGTCCTCCGATCTCCACCTGCCCGCCATGTCCGACAGCAGCCACTCACCCGAAGACGAAAAACCGCGACTCACCGACGACCAGAAGAAGCAAAACCACATTGCGTCGGAAAAGAAGCGCCGCCAGGCCATCCGCGACGGCTTCGACAACCTGTGCGCGCTCGTGCCGGGCCTCGATGGCCAGGGCCGCTCCGAGGGCCTCGTGCTCGGCCGTGCTGTCGAGTATATCAAGGAGCAGGTTGAGCGGCGGCGCGAGCTGCTTGATCAGCTGGAGCAAAAGGGCGTGACGGTGGATCCGGCGTATGCAAAGTAAGTTGGTTGCGCTACAAGTACAGAGTACAGAGCTAACAACCACAGGGCCATAGCAAATGCCGAAGCCCGTTTAGTGCCGCGCCGGCCTCGTGCAGATTCGAACGCTGCCGACAACGCATCATGAGCTTTTGTCTTTCTTTCTTCTTCTTTCTTCTTCTTTCTTCTTCTTTCTTCTTCTTTCTTCTTCTTTCTTCTTCTTTCTTCTTCTTTCTTCTTCTTCTTTCGCTGCTCTTTGCTCACTCATCAGCCATTCTCTGTTGACCCATCCGCGGCCTGATACCAATCATTCCCATAATAGTACTACTAGTCTTATAATAATGTACATTGTATCGTAGTTTACACAGACCCTCAGGCATACAAGCAAACCCGCCCGCCTCTACTTAAAAGTCGCCGCCATCTCCAACATCATGGCCCGCAGCGCCTCGGGCGTCATCTCCGCCTTCTTGCGAACCGCCCCGCTCTCATCGACCGGCAAGTCCCGCCCCGACACCGACACCACGCCGGCCTTGACGTCCTGCTCGCCGACAATCACCACCAGCCCGTAGCCCTTTTGTCTGGCCTCGCCGACTTTGCGGCCCACGCTCTCGGCGCGCGCGTCAATCTCCACGCTCAGCCCCGTCGGCTGCCGAAAGCCCGGTGCCGCGTCAAAGCCGCCGTCGGCCATGGCCTGCCGCGCGGCCCCGTCGTGGCCCTCGAGAATGTCGTGCACCTTGTGCGCGTACGCCAGAATCTCAGGCGTGTCCTTGACCGTCAGAATCAGCGCCTGGCGCGGGTTCAGCCAGAACGGCCACCGCCCGCCCGTCTTCTCAATCAGTAGCGCCATCAGCCGCTCGACCGAGCCGAGCACTGCGCGGTGCACCATGACGGGCGCCACGGGGCCGTACTGCGCCAGTAGCTCCGGGTCTGTAGTGGTCTCGCCGCGGGCCTCGAGCTCCGGTGCCGGCGCCTGGTACTCGAGGTCGAAGCGCTTGGGCAGCTGGAAATCCAGCTGCACAGTGGCCGTCTGGTGCTCTTTGCCGTCCGAGTCGCGCAGGATTATGTCAATTTTGGGACCGTAAAAGGCTCCGTCGCCGGCATTTACGCTCCACTCCAGGCCCGACGCATCCAGGGCACGGCGCAGGGAAGCCTCGGCACGGTCCCACTCGTCGATAGAGCCAATGAACTTGTCGGGCCGAGTGCTCAGCGCCAGCCGGTACCCGACGCCGAGACGCAACACACCGTACACCACACGCACGAATTCCAGCGTGCGGCTAATTTCCGCCTCGACCTGGGCCGGGCGGCAGAAAATGTGGCCGTCGTCCTGGTGGAAGCGGCGCACGCGCGTCAACCCGCTTAGCGACCCGGACACTTCGTTGCGGTGCAGTGGGCTAAAGTCGGCAAAGCGTAGCGGAAGGTCGCGGTAGCTGCGAGCCTGCGAGGCGAAGAGGAGGCAGTGGCCCGGGCAGTTCATGGGCTTAAGGCCAAAGTCGTCGGCGTCGGCGTCGGCGTCTTTGGTGGTCGGGGCGGTATCGTGAGAGCAGCCACTGCTGTGAGTGTGCGGGGCAGCTGTTCCAGGATGCAGCTGGTGCTGATGTGAGCGGCCAGTGACGGCATACATATCATCGGCATAATTATCCCAATGACCGGAACGCTCCCACAACGCACGCTTGTATATGGTCGGCGTGATGACCTCATCAAAGCCATAGTAAATGTACTGCTTGCGCAGAAAGTCTACCAGGCGATTGAAGATGGTCGCACCGTTGGGCAGAAACAGCGGCGAGCCGGGGCTGTACGGCGATGTGGTGAAGAGTTGCTGCTGCACGCCGAGAGTGCGGTGGTCGGGCGGGGCCGAAGTCGCGGCGGTCGAGGATGAGGACGCGGCAATGGGTGGCCGGGCGGAGACGGAGCGGGAGCTGCAAAAGGGCCGGATGGAGACGGAGCGGGGCCGTAAAAGGCCGGCGCGGGCGGCTCTTGATTGCAGCAGCATGGTTTTGTTGTGGGTGGGATGGAGTGATGGGGGAAAAAAAAAATGTATTTGTGGGCAAGGCTGTACACAGTAAAAGACCCACTGGGGATGGTTGTATTTTAGACTGTATAGCGGAGGTAGGCGCTAAAGAGTGTCCATTACAGTGTGTATTACAGTGGGTGCTAAGAGCCTGTATTACAGTGCAGTGGGTGGTACAGTGGGTAGTGCTACAGGCCATACGGAGTAACAGCTACAGGCTATAACCCACCCCCAAAACAACACAAACCCGAATCGCCATCATCCCCGTCGTGATGATATTCGACCCCCACTCCTCCACCGCCCACTGCCCAACATCCGCCCACTCCGCCCACCCTCCGACCGCCTGAACCAAGCCCAGCATAAACGGCACATCACTAACCAGCATTGCCGCACACAACACTCTCCACACACGCACATTGTCGACCAGGCGCAGCACCACAGCGCCCACCACGGCAAAGAAGAGCCAGGCAGCCGCCAGAGACGTGTACAGGTACGCGTTGGCAGGCATCGGAGCGGCTGCTGCGTTGGCTCGCGTCATGATGGCGACGAGCTTGGCCGGGTTGTGCATGGCCATAAAGGCACCGTTGAGGGCGGTGAGCGGCTCGATGGTGGTGAGCATGAGGCGGAAGAAGGGGGGGATGGCGACGGAGGCTTTCATTTTAGAGGCAGTGTGCTGATGCAGTGCTGATGATGAAAAGAAATAGGGCAAAAAGCAGTAAAAAAAAAGGTAGAGCAAAAAGCAGTAAAAAAAGGTAGAGCAAAAAGCAGTAAAAAAAGGTAGAGCTAGAAATTGAGCTACAGGTAGCTATGAAAAAAACAAAAGTACAAGTGAAAAAAAAAAAAAAAACAATACAAGAAAAGAAAAAAAGTACAAGAAAGAAACGTATACAGAGTTGACAGCTTATACAGTGTAAAAACCCACAAACCCTAACCAACCCCCCCCCCAAAATCCATCTACCTCCCCCCAATCGCCGGCACCCGCTGCTCCTCCCGGCCCCGCGCCCGATCCAGCGCTCGCTGCAGCTGCTCGCTCTCAGCCGCACGAATATACGCTCTCTTGCTATCCAGTCTTTCGACGCCCTTGTTGATAGTATCAATGTGCACCTGCAGCGGAATCTTAGTTGAGCCGCCGGCAACCCGCGCGATTTCCGGCGCCGCCACACGCTCGCGCAAGTCGTCTAGCCCGGCCTGCATGCTCTCCAGCTCGACAATCAACGCCAACACTTGCGAAACTGCCTGCGAGCGCTGCGCATCGATGCGCTGCAGCAGACTGATTTGGTCGTCCAGCCCGCTCAGCTCCTTCTGGTTGGCGCCAATCAGCGTGCCCAGCGACCAGCGCACGGCGTCGCGCTGCGTTGTGGCCTGGCGCTCTTCGCGCGCCGATACGCCGTAGATGAGCGACAGGTGGTCTTCGGCCATGGTCAGCAGGCCCAGAATATACTGCGCCTCGATAATCAGGTCGGCGATGCGCTTCGACACGTACGCCGTGTGCTCAATGTACTTTTCCAGCAACACTTCCTCAGAGAAGCGCCGCGCCGGTGGCGTCCCCGTGATCAGGTCCAGCGGCATCATGACCAGCCGCACCAGCCGGTTCTGGCTGCGGCCATCGGCAAAGTGCGCGCCGCCGTCGCCGTCAGTCTCCTGCTCGGCCAGCACTGCCGAGTCCAGGAAGCGCAGCGTCCAGTGGTTGATGCTCAGAACGGCATCGACGGCTGTGCCGACGTGCGTGTTGAACATTTGCATGTGGCGCACCACCTTGCGCGCCACGTCAATATATCCATCAAAGTGGCCGACAATCTCGTCGCGTGCCGGCAAGTCGCTAAAGCGCAGCAGCGACCGCAAATCGCGCACTGCCGTCTCCGACCGCTTCATCTCCAGCGGCAGCGACACGCCCTCGGCGCTCTTTTCCAGCACCTGCTCAAACTGGCTCTGCACCGACATGAGCCCGTCAAACTCGACAAAGCTGCCGGCGCCACCACTAGTAGACGCAGACCCCGGGAACGCCGGCGCCGCACACATGGACAACGATCCTATGCCGGGCACGCTGCACAGCGGCGAAAACACGCGCGCCACGCTGTGCGTCAGAATCGACTGCAGGACCACCACTCCCAGCGAAAATAGATACACAGCCATCAGCACAGCCAGCGGCTTCTGCGCAAAGTGAAACGCATGGCCGACCAGCCCCGCGACCCACACAAGCGTGTTGAACACGGCGCCCGGCAGCGCATCCTGCAAGCGATCAACCAGCGGCGGCCCCGTGTGTTGCGCCGCGTGGCGATACGACCCGGGCTGCACACGCAGCGGCATCTTCATGTACGCCGGTGACGAGCCGGCTTTACGGTTGGCTGCCGCGGCGCCGTTGCGTTGGCGCAAAAACTCGCGGCCCGTCTGCGGATCAATCTCAATAACAGGCATGATGAGCTGCGAGCGCGACTCGCCGTCCATGCTGTCTGGGTGTACAATCAGACGGCGGCGCGCAGCCGACGGCGGCAGGCTGGGCTCGAGCGGATCGCGCAGCATGCGCTCGTTGTCGCTGAATTCATTGGTGCGTTGCGAAGCGTCATTAGCACTGTTGCTGCTGCTACCAGTGTCGAAGCTGTTGCCGCCGCTGTGATCAAAGCTGTTACCGCCATTGTCAAAACTGCCTTCGGAAATGGGAAAGCTGAGATTGGACCGGAACGACGGCTGCGATGTAAACGACGGCTGCGAAGCAAACGAATGGCCGCGCGTCGGCGGCTCCGAGTCGAATTCGTCGGGCGCAATATCGACACCGAAGCTGTCGTTTTCGCCCTCGACCATGCGCCACGGTTCGGACATGGTGGGGGGG
>LKBB01000024.1:143017-158172 GCA_001513885.1 Thielaviopsis musarum
GGGGTCGAGATTGGATTGGAATTTTCGGTTGTCGAGTTGGGCCGATTCAAGCTGGATCGAATTCCGCTTCAAGTTCGCAGGTGATTTGCCGACTTGGGCTTCACGCTTCGTTTCGTTTCGTTTTCTTTTTCTTCTTCTTTTTGGTAGGGTCCGACCTTGAGCGAAAAATCACGATAATTGCTTATCTGATTTCAGATAGAGTAAGGAAAATCTCTTGAACATTAAAATAAAATAAAAACGTCGCTATAGAAGAGAAAAATGAAATGCACAAGAATCAATGGTTTTCGCGATGCAAAGAAGTTAAAGAGCAAAAAAAAATAAAAAATTTACAAAAAGTTGTAGAAGATAGAAAAAAAAAAAAAAAACAAAAGACAAAGAAATCTAAGAAAAATAAAAATAAAAATCAGGTTCAAAGAAATAAAGAAATACTAGCCAGCAAAAGCTTCTCAACCACAAACAAACAAACAAACAAACACAGCAAGTCGGAACGGGAACGGGCAACTTCCTCGCCTTTGGTCTCGTCATCGTCTCTTATCTTTTGTTTACATGCTGCTTTTTTCCTTGTTTGTTTATGTGTGTTCGGTCTTTCCTTTTTTTTTTCCTTCTCGGGCGCACATGAGATGGCAAGCATGCCGAGCTGTTTCCTTCTCATACATTACACAGTTATTTACCTCAAGTCAAGGAACAAGATGACAATAGGCAACCAACTTCAACCTTTTATTCTTTCCTAATTTCAAAGAGAAACCTCAAGGCTATTCATCTTAGCTTCAATTATCTACAGGCAAGAACGTCTAGGCAGCCATCACTATCACTTTATATCAGTATTGCATTGGGCTGCAACCTGCTTTCAATTCCTTGATTCCTTGTACAAGCACCCACCCTACCCTTCTGTTCTGCAGCTGTACATACTTGTAAACGTCTAATGCATCTTTCCGTTAATGCACGCTGAACTTTCGTCCTCGCTAACGCCCGGCAGACCGTATCGATACTTGCCTTGGCTGATTTGTCCTAGGAGTGCAGCTTTTTTGGGCACTAACACACACACGCACAGCAACACCCCGCCATAACGGCACGGCAATGATAATGAATCCATGTTTCCCCTCACTATCGCTCTAACGCTCTTGTTATTCTGTTCACTCGCTTTATTTTTTACTGATCGAATCCTTGGCTACTACCACAGGACCAGCCATTCACAAAGGCTCTAAATCACGTTATCATGGCAAGTCACGAGCTCTTTCTTTCTTTCTTTCTTTCTTTCTTTCTTTCTCTCTTTCTCTCTTTCTTTCTCTCTTTCTCTCTTTCTTCCTACCCCTCCATCACCTCTACAAACCTCCCCCGTCTTGCCACCCCTCATTCCTTCTACGCAGACTAGCAGTAGTACTAGTAGTATCTGCGTTGTCTCTCTTTTTGCACTACTCTCTTCCTGTGCTTCGCTTTTGCCATTCAGACCCCTGTCTTTGCGTACGCTTTCAGGCTTCGCTAAAACTCCTAGTCTAGTCTGGCTCGGCTCTAGCTTCTTTGCTGTCTTTGCTCTTTTTCTTTTGCATAAGCAAGCTCTGGCCGTTTGCCCCCACCACAGGTCCTTAGCTGAGCAACCCTCATGAGTTAGGGTTAAATGCACAGCCAACCTCATCTTTCCTGGATATGCGTCCGTGAAGAAATGCCCAATTGTCTGCATGCTGTCATCAATCCTGGATCATATTTATAAATGCACATGTGAACTTGTCAATGTAGAAAATAAATACTGGTAATATAAAGAGAATAACAGGTGGTATACGTCGCAGCCCAGATAAAGTCAGTAACAATCCCAAGAAACACCCCATCACCAACATCTCCTCCTGGCTTATCTCTCTCTGCTCAACAACCTGCCACAGACAGGCATAGAGAAAAAAGAAAAAGAGAAGAAAATAGCAAAAACAGTTATACAGCCCTCGTCACACTCGCTCCGCCAAATAAATAAAAATAAAAAATATGGACAAGTAGATAAGACGAAGAAGAAGAAGAAAAAAAAAGACTACTCATAAACGCCATCCCCGCCTCCCGGTATCGCCAGAAAGAAAAAGAAAGAGAAACAAATAAGTAAAAAAAAAATAGCCCTACCTGGAAGATTTCCCCATGAAAAGAAACAAAACAAAAGTGGTATCCTTCAAATAAAATAAGGATAAGAAAAAGAAAGAGAAAGAAAAGAAAAGAAAACGCCAGTTGTTTCCCAGGTTAAACAATAATGCCGTGATAAAAAAAAGAAATGAGATGAAAAGTGCCGTTCATGTGCAGGAATCGAGTCGGCCCAACCAAACAGCGGTAATTGGTTCTTGTTTTAGTCGTCCGAGTCGATAGCAGATAAGAAAAAGAAGAAGATTATATAAAGGCCCTCTACCCCAGTGTGGGAAACATTTTGGTCGCCATTCGTCGCCCTTTTCACACGCAAAACATTATTATTAGCCCAACGCATTCTTTCTCTTTTCCACATGATTTTCACTCGGGGAAAAACTCACAATATGGTCGATTCTGCTCCACCCGATTCTCCTGCTCGTCCAGCGCCATGGCATACTGCCGCACGCGCTGCCGCCGAATCGTCCCGGGACTCTTGCGACCCTCGCTATGCTCCGCCGCTTCCGCCTGCACGGGAATCTTCGCCGTGACGGGCGGGAGAACCACGTTGCGCGGTTTGCGGCGCCAGTAGTTGTTCTTGGGTTTCATGGCGGGCGCAAGAGGCGATATTGTTGTTGTACCGCCGGTGATGGGTACGTCTCCACTGTGGTTGTTGACGTGGACAGCGTTGTCTGCATTGGTAATTGTGGTGGTGGTGAGAGTAGTGTTGCCGCCCTCTTTATTTTTTGATTCGTCCGTCGCCAGCGCATCTAAACCTTGAGTCGCCACATTTTCAATGCCAATATCCTTGGGTGTAGCACTGTCCTTGGACGAAGTTGGTCGTTGAGCGTCACCATTATCGTCGTCTTCATGACCCGCTGCGCCCCCGCGGTTACGCCCATCATTCGACGAAGCCGAGAAAATGGTTGTTAACTGCGGCAGCTTGATGCCGTCGTCGTGCTCTTTAAAGCGGCCCGTCGCCGAGAAGCGCGGCATGCTGTCGGAAACTCGCGTCGTAAAATGCTTCCACACCCGGCCGACAAATGGCACCCGGCTATTTTTTGATTCGTCGTCGTCGAGCATAATGTGGCCGCGGAGCCGGTGTATTCGTCGTTCTCGGTACACCATGGCATTTGTGATTTCCGGGCAGTGGCCCTTGGGCAGCATGGACTGTCGACATAAAGGGCACAGAGAGCTAACGTGGCTGAGGAACTCTTCGATACACTCGGCGTGGAAAATGTGAAAACAGGGAAGCTGTCGGATCACAGACACCCGGTTCTCGAATGGCACCATGCAAACCTCGCACCGCGGCTGGTAATTCGTGCCAACCGCAGTGTAGTCTGATCCCACAAGACTCCCGCTGCCAGTCCCGGCGCCGTTGGAGCCAGAGACTACTTCGGAAATGGCTCTGTCTGGTCGTGATGGTCGTCGGATTTGTGCTGGCGCGTTTGCTGATAAGGGCGAGGCTGGAGGCGTCATGGTTTCCGGGTCGTAGCAATAGGTAAAGAGAGGAAAGTCCTCTTTGATGTGGGTCATGGGTACGCAGACTCTGGCGATTCCCATCTTTTCGAGGTCGACTTCGCCGCCTTGGACTCTACGCTCAAGCTGCTTGCGCCGACTGCGCTGAATCAGGTGCATAAACAGAGACACGCCCGAGATGACGGTAATCAGCGAGGCAATAACAATGACAAAGAACATCCACAGGGCGGGCGAGTGGTGGTCATCCGTCACGCGCATCTGGGTCCATATGCGCACATAGTCTTGAGAGTTGGGGCCAAACAGGGTGGTAATGTTTGCGCCGTAGGGGACGGTATCTATAGTGCCGGAATAATCGGAGAGCGCCTCAATCATGGCTCGGCCAGAGTCGCGCGGCACGGCATAGATCGGAAAGCGATATTTTTTGGCCCAATTTTTGTTGCCGCCATCAATGGTCCACATGGTCGTGTCTTGGGAATGTAGCGGATCATATACATCGTCAATGGGGCGGTAAAAGACAAAGCCTTGGATGGGGTCGTAGCGGACGGCATCGAGATAGGCCGTGGTGCAGCTGTCGTTGTACCATGGCGCAATGGCAATCAGCTTGTAGTTTGCAGGTGGCAAGTTTGATTTTTTGGTGACATTTTTCGGGAGATAGACGGGGTCTTGGTATTGTGTGTGAGAGCACGGGTGTGAAGTGCCTAAATCGGGGACGTAGAGGAGGCCCTGGAGAATGCCGTCGGTGGTGGCGGCATCGTTGATAGAGAGTGTGGTGAGATTTGTGTCGTAAATTGATTCATGTGCTATTTGGCTCTGGATCTCAAAACAGTTAGTACAAGCCACAAGCTGCTTCCCAGGCTTGTTTTGAGAAGCAAGGCATTGAATTGAGACTCACGGAAAGCGCTGTGAGGTTCCTAATGATTGTCGGAGGCACGGTATTCGAGCCGGACCAGACGGGATTACTGAACATAAGCCTATGCGCAGCAGGTTAGATTTGGGACTCGACATGTGACGTTTGGTGTTGCTATTTGTTTGTTTGGAGGATTGTGTGACAAAGAAGCAATCGCTCAAGAGGAAGAAGCGAGCGGATAAATGGTGCCCTGGTGCCTAATATGAACGCCGCCGCGTCTTGGATGGTGACAAATCTAGAGTGGTGCTGTGAGAGAAGCGCTTTAAAAGGGTCGTCTGTTGAGTTGAGAGCATTATTAACTCGGTAGTCGCACGAGCTGAAATTACCAAGCGTAGCTGCACACGCGACAACAGCCGGCATCTCGTGAGTAGCGGGCAAAAGGCGGTAGCTAAGTTGCGGGCGGATCGAAGGCGAAATGAGTTGTCATCGGCATAGAAACGGCGGCGGATATGTAGTCACAGAGAGACGTAAAACAAGGGAGGTCAAGGTGAAGAAGCGCAAGTGGGTTTAAAACATACACGACATTTTGGACCTCGGCGAGCGCTATAAGACGGTCAAGTCAAGCAAGGTTAGTCAAACAGTTCAATCAATCAATCAATCAATCGGATAATGAATAATAAATCGAAGTCAAGCCAAGTCGAGCCAAGGCCTCTGGAGCGCCAAGAATAGAGGGGCGAACTGAACTGACAAGTCGTTGAAGAGTTATTGATCGCATCGCAAGGCAGGCGGCCATCGACTTGCCAAGTCTTGGCTTTTTTAGCTACCGTCTTATTTGGTCTCTCTTTCTGGTGGTGATTTTGGCTTAAAATCAAGGCCGCCTCCAAACAAACCCGGACGTTGTCGCAATTGGAAGCACGGGAAGCAAATGCCAAGGCCAATATAGTTATAGTACAAGAGCCTCGTTCTCTCTTGACTCTCCCAGAGCGAGCGTCCCAAGGCAGTGTGTAATTTTCACGGGTAGAAGGTAAAAGGGAAAAAGTAACTCACACATATTCTATCGCACAGTAAGCATTATTGAAAGAAATGCATCCCGAGGATACCCACGGAGGGAAAATAAAAATAAAAATAATAAAAATAAAAATAAAAATAATAAAAAAAGGCTTGGCTGGCAGCGAATTCAAGAGGGAGGAAAATAAAGCAAAACGAAGAACAATCCAGCAATAAGAAGAAAGTCACACGAAGCGTTGAAAATGGGATTTCAGGAAGAAATCCGCGAAAATAAGCAAGAAAAGAGATTAAGAGAAAGAGATAAAAAGAAGAGAGAAAAATGGGCGAACAAAAGAAGAGAAGCGTCAAATGTGGAAAGGTCGTGCGAAATTCAGAGGTCAGAAAAAAAAAGGAAAATGGCGAGAAAAAGAGGAAATAATGGCGAAAAATGAAGGAAAAAATGAAGAAAAAAGGCAAAAGAAAAAAAAAGAAAAAAGGCAAAAGAAAAAAGGAAAAAGGCAAAGAAAAAAGAAAAAAGAAAAAAGAAGAAAAAAAAAAAAGCAAAAAAGATTAGGTCGGTTTGTTGGATTAATTAATCAATCTGGGCCGTAAAGATGTTATTGAAGTCAAATAAAAGCCGATTCAAATAGAACGGGCTGAAGAGAGAGAGAGAGAGAGAGATAGGAGAGCTGCTTGGTTTTAGTGTTGCTTCGTTTTAGTTTGGTTTGCCTTTTGGACGTTGTCGTTGTTTTCGACTGAGATTTGCTTGCTTGTCTTTGGATCGTCGATTTCGTCAACCTGTTCTTATATTTTGCTCTCTTCCTCTGTATCTCATCTCGTTTTTTTTTTCTTCTCTGAGGGGACAGACAAAAGGTCAGTAAGTTTTCTTCCGCGAGAGGTTTCTGTTCAGAGGGAAATCAGTCACTTTTCTTCCGCGCGAGGTTTCTGTTCAGGAAATCAGTCACTTTTCTTCAAACCTAGCTGGCCCAGCCAGCCCGGGTCTCCTCTTCTGTATTTTGGCAGTACGTACAGTACATCCACCTCTTCTTGTTCTCTCTTCTTCTTCTTCTTCTTCTTCTTCTCCTTCCTGTTCTCTCTTCTTCTTCTTCTTCTTCTTCTTCTTCTTCTTCTTCTTCTTCATTTTTGTTTGCTCTTCTTATTTTTTCTTCCTCATTTCTGTTTGCTCTTCTTCTCTGTGGCTCAGGCCAAAACTTCAAGAGCCATCTCGGTCCAGATCCAAAGCGGAACAGAAACATGCATTAAACGGTTAAACAAGCAGTACCTTTTGTCAACAGACAGACAGACCATGCAACTGTAGTGCGGTTGCAACTGCCACTCGTCCTTGACTACGACTCTGTCTGCAACTTGCCTCCAAGCACGGGCGAGTCGAAGCCAGAAATTCAAAAAGGGCACACCCTTGCCGCGCCCCCAAGTTAAGAGAGAGCCCAAGCTTTTCGCTGGCCTGATCTTCCTTGCTTCCCTTCTCTCATTGTCGTTTTTGTGCCGTCTTTTTCCAGAAAACGGACAAAGCAAAAGGGAAAAAAGACCACCTAGTAAACAGACAAAGCAAAAGGGAAAAAAGACCACCTAGAAAACGGACAAAGCAAAAGGAAAAAAAAAAAAAAAGAAAAAAAAGACCCCCCCCCCCAACAGACCAAAGCACCAGGACGAGGGCCCGCCCAAGCAAAGCCAGCTTGTTTCTGTTTCTATTTGTTTGAGGATTGTTTGTTAGTTTTAGACTTGTTTGTTAGTTGTGTTAGAAGAGCAACATGAGTACTGGTAGTACTAGTATTGTACTCCGTAGTACTACTAGTAGAAACGGGCAACATCGAGGCAGAACGGCGGACCTGTATATCTTTTCTTACTTGACCTTCCCCATTTGATTTCCTTTGCGCTGACTGAGGGAAAAGGAAATCACGGGGCCAAAAGTCTATAATTGCTAGTTAGAACGACAAAAACCCAAAGTCAGCAACCAAAAAAAGTTACAAACAGGAAAAAACAGGGGGGAAAAAAAAGCATGTAAATTTTGATAGCGTAACCAAGAAAATGACATCCAGAAAGGAAAAAGAGACAAAACTCACCAAGCGGCGGCAGCATTGATTTGAAATTGGTGCAATACTGACTGTACTTGGATGCAAGGTTACAAAAGCTCATGATGGTGATAAAAAAGAAGATGCGAAAGAAAGCGAGGGAAAATAAATGCCTGATTTCTTGTTATTACGGAGTTCCTATACCAGACAAGATAAAAAAAATTCACTTGGCAGGCACAAGGAGATGGAAGGAACTAATGTGTGCACTCGAGAAGGCACGCTTTTTACTCGCTTCATGATAGGTTCTTGGTGTTTTGGTAGCTACTCCTCTAATTAATGGCGGTCTTGCTTGCTTGTACTATGAAATATCTTAGGTAAATGACCTTAACAAGTACGATACTTAAAACGGTACCTACAAACTATGTAGTCTCCAGTTACAAACTGCAAGTATATTTGCCTTGGTCCCAAAGAACTCTGTCATTCATACTTACGTTACTCCTCTCTTCTTCTAGGAACATAGAAATATGTACCAATACAGCCACATGATTGTACAAGTATGAGTTGTTTTATTCTGAGCTTTTAGCGCCTCTCCTTTACTTTTTCTGCTCGCAGAGTTGGTTACAGTGAGTGTGGAAATAGGGTAACCTCAAGTAGTAGTAGTAGTAGTAGTAGTAGTAGTAGTAGTAGTAGTAGTAGTAGTAGTAGTAGTAGTAGTAGTAGTATCTTGCGATTGACGCATTGCGGAGTTACTTGTTTAAAGAGTACTTACCACAGCTGTTGTCGCATCAGAAGTCGAGTCTCTTCACATTTTCCATGATAGTTGTGTCAAGCGGGCGATCCTTTTGTGCTTTGCATTAACTAATAGCCAAGAGACTCGTCAACTGCCTTTCTTTCTTACTTATGCTCTTGTGTATGAGTAGCACCATTCAACCTTGAATATTTTCCGATGTTAACACCACCACCTTCAAGTGTTAGTTCATCTGTCCAAACTCTATCTCAACCCTGATCACCACCTGTTTCTTCTTTGGTATAATTTGTTACATCTTTTTTCTAGTCTTTTTCCAAACTCCCAGACGGAGACAGGTGAAACTTTGTGCGTGGCGCAAGCTCCTCCCTTTTTTTTTTTTCTTCTTCGAGTTTGCTAGGGCGGTAGGAAGCGCCATCAAGAAGCAAATCAATGTATGTCAGAAAAAAAAAAGAAAAAGAAATACAGTCAAATGTGCAATTTGGCCTCAGATTAGCCGCCCGTCTTGTTTTAGTCTTGTTTGTTCGCGTCGCCGCCTAATCTCTCTTCTCTCTTCCCGGTCAAACTCGAATAGCTGGTGAAATCAAATTAATAAAAGAATTACGGCGTAGTACTATTCTATAGAGAACCGGCATGTGACGAGCACTGTTGCTACAAAGTAAGTAAATGCCTGCGGCTGTATCTTGCAGCTTGCTTCTCCCGGATATTTTCCATGATACTAGTAGTACTCCGTAGTTTAGTGTGTTACGGCTAAGCGCGTCCCGTGAGTCGGCAAAAGCTTGCCGTCAATCAGGCGTGTTTATGTCATGCATGTCTTCAGTCAGTCTCAAGCAAATAGAGACAACAAAACAATCTCTGATCTCTGTCTTTCTTCCCTTGTCTTTTGTGATGACACTGGCACTGGCAGACGTTCCATTCTCCCCTTTTTTTTCACCCTCCTTTTTTCTTGCCACCAGATTCAGCTTATAAAAGTGCATGCCTTTTTTTTCACAGACAGACAATATGAAAACAGGCCAATAAAAAAAGAAGAAGAAAAAAAGAAAAGAAATCATGCAGTTTGAATCAAAAAAATGTCTGATTACATCACATGCTTTTTTTTTTCTTTTTTCCTGCCACACCAAAAGCAAGGCATCAAGTACAGTACGCCCCATCTTTACGAAATTCTTGCCGCTCTTTTGCAATCAATCTGCGACACGGCACTAATCCGGCATTGACCAACAACAAGCAAGCACACAAGCTGGCGAATGTGGAGTACGGAGTAGACAGCAAAAGCGTTTGATCGTGGGGCCGCAGTCACGAGGCTTGTATCATAAGTACTTAAGTAAGTAGGTAAGTAACTCATATTTGAAAGGCGCGCGCGCCCAGCATGTTCCTCCATATATCGAAAAAGACATTGGACTGGACCCTTGGGGAACAAGAAGTCAAGTTCCAGTCCGTTAAGAAGCTTCAAGTTAAAGTTGGACAAGCCAGACAATGCCAAGCCTTCTGTCTTGGCCATCCGAAAAGCTTATCTTGAGCCCTTTGTCCATTTGGGTTTTAATTAGTATTTCTTGTTCGGGGGGGGGTGTGTTTTTTTGGGTTTATTTGTTCCGCGGGCTAATTTACTTTTCGAGTACCATGGGCGAAGCTTCTTAGTCTGTCTGTAGTACTACTCACAAACTAGTCCTAAACTAGTCTTTGCTTGTACTCCGTAGTTAGGATTTACCAAGAAAAAAAAAAAAGAAGAAAAAAAAGCTTGAATCAAATAAAGACTTTCCAGGAAACGGGGAAACGCCAAGCTTTTTTTTTTACATCTACCGCAAAAGCTATTCTTTGTTTCTCTTGTCAAACATGTGCCAAGTGTACTACTACTACTACTACTACTACTACTACTACTACTACTACTACTACTAAACTTGTACAAAAAAAGGAAAAGAAAGAAACTAATCGTATAACACGGCAAGTCTAGGCAAAATAAGATCAGAACAAAAACCCCCCATTTTTGTTTCTACTGCTAATATTACTATAAAAGAAAATTAAAAATTAAAAAGGCAGCCACGCGATGCCGCTTTTCCGGACTTCTTTTCTTAACCTTGCTAGCTTCTTCTTCGCCCGTCAGTTACTGAATTTTGCCCCTGCCCAACGTTCGCTTTGGAGATTAATGCTGCTCTGGTTCCCAATTGGTAGTGGATAAAGGAGAAACACACACATTGTTCTCGCCGTTTCCATCATCTTTTTCAACTAACTTGATCCCCCAAGTTTGACGTCTGACCGTTCCATTTCCTTTTTGCTTCCTACCCTTAAGTACTTGTAGTAAGTACTTAAGTACCTTGTAAATAGTACACAGTCAGCCACCTCACAGTATCAACAATCTCCATCTTTTTCGGCGAGAAGGATCTCCAATTTCGTCCTTACCGGAAATCACTTTCGCACTCTCGCGTGGATACCATACCGTCATTTGTGGGTCACATAGTGTGTACGTGCATTTGGACTGTGCTATGCTGTGTATCGAGACCTTTGTTAGATTTTTTTTTATTCCTTGTTTATCTACAAGTATCTTGGTCTCATCGTAAATACATTAAGCTGTTTCGACAAAAGCTACGTTTCTTCCATTTGTCTCATGGTCATCATGACCTAAGAATAAAACAGGGAAAAGCTATGGCAAACTGCATGTCAACGCCAAGGGGGGGGGTATCGTGATGTCATGGCAAGCGCCTATTAAGCGAAGCAGCAGCAGATATAACTCTACCATCTGCGCTCCTCATCGTCACGGCGGTGGTGATGACCGCCGCCACCACCATAACCGCCTCCGTAGCTGTCCTCGCCGTAGCCGCCTTCAGGGCCGCCGCCGTAGCCACCAGGAGGTCCGCCGTAGCCACCAGGAGGTCCACTGTAGCCACCAGGAGGTCCGCCATAGCCACCAGGAGGTCCGCCATAGCCACCAGGAGGTCCGCCATAGCCACCAGGGCCACCGCCGTAGCCATAGCCACCGGGGCCGCCGCCATAGCCACCACCACCACCACCGGAGCGCTCCTCGCCACGATTCTCATTGTAGTAATCGTTGGACGAACCACCGCCGTGACCACCTCCGTAACCGCCTCCATAGCCACCTCCGTAGCCACCTCCGTAGCCACCTCCGTAGCCCCCCTCGCCTTCTTCGCGGCGGCCATAGCCACCTGCACCGTAGCCTTCTTCGCGCTCCTCACGACGGCCGTAGCCGCCACCATGGCTCTCCTCACGCTCTTCATTGCGGTTGTCTCCGTAGTAGTCCGAAGCCGAGCCCCCGCCGTGGTGGCCGTAGCTTGAGTTGCTGCTCTCATCATTACGACGGCCGTAGCTACTAGTCTCTTCGTCATCATTACGGCGGTTGTAGCTGCTGGTCTCTTCGTCGTGATGACGGCCGTAGCTTGATTCCTGGTTGTAACTTGGCTCCTGGTTGTAGCTCGACTGGTTGTAGCTCGACTGGTTGTAGCTCGACTGGTTGTAGCTCGACTGGTTGTGGGAGCTGTGGTGGTCATCATTCTCGTCATCATTATGGCTGCTAGCCTTGTTAATGAGGCCGCCGAGAATGCCGCCCAGTAAACCACCACCCCAACCGCCACCGCCACCGCCACCACCAGAGTTCGACTGCTCCTCATTTTGCTTGTAAGCCTTGATGTTGATGCCCGTGTTTTGAGCAACAAAACCACTCAAGGCACCAGTGGCACCCTCCAGAATGGCATTGGCAGCAGCGCTAGCAATACGGTCCTCAATGGTCTTGGGGCCCTGGTCGATAAACTGCTTGTGCATGTGAAGGCCACCGCCGCATCCGTGGCCGTGGCCAGTATCAAAAACGCCGGTCTTGTGGTTCTGGCCACGCTTGACACCGTTGCGTGAAAGGTACTCGCGGTAATTCTCCTGACCTTCATCACCGAGATCGCTCCACCAGTCCTGGATGATGTCAAATATCTTGTTGCGACCCTGAGTCACAATTCTGTTGCCCGCGTTACGCTGGGCGGGGTGGGTCATGACGCCGTAGATGCAGTTGTCGATGACATCACGGGGGTCCTCGTTTGAGTCCATCACGTCCATGATTTGGGGGACAACCCACTTGACCATGGTGAACGCAGCCCGACCGGCAGGTTCGTTCAGAAGCTACGCTCATTGTTAGATGGCGTCAGATGCAAGAAGTAGATGGGATAGATAGTACTTACATTGGTAAAGTGATCCTTAGACAGCATGGAGTGGGTGGGGTTCGAGGAATCGTCATCCGTAAACACAACATGCTGGGCAGCCTCGCTGCTGTTGATGATCTCATCAGAGCCAGTCTTCATCTCCGAGCGAAGCTGCTGCACAATGGGAACAATGGTGGGGGCAATAATGCTAAAGACCCAGACAGACAGCTGCTGCTCGAGCTGGTCGACAATCTTGGGCAGAACGGGGATCTTCTGAATGGCCGTCGAAATGGACTTGATAACACTGTCGTGGAATTCAATAGCGGGCATGATAGTCTGGAAAACCTGGCTAATGTAGATAGCAAATTCCTCGGGGTCACGAGGCGAGACCGAAGTGGCCTCCATCTGCATTGCCGTGGCGTTGGCCTGGATCTCATCGATTTCGTCGCTCTTATGCTTTCCGCCGAAAACACCGTCGGGGATTATGTCAAGAAGATCACGAAGGATGCTAGTGTCGTTTTTCTCATACTGCTGAAGAGCTCCCTCCAACTCCTGGAGCTCGTTCTGGGCCAGCTTGTCGGAGACTATGTTTTGTAGATTCATCAGTACCAACATGTCAAATCTCAGGGAGACAGAAGAGATAGTTATAACATACCTTCGCCGGTAACGGAGTGCAGGAAATCAACACCGCCAAAGGTACCAGTAACAATAGGGTAAACCTCGTCATCGACACCCTCAATGTTCAGCTTGGTGTTGCGACCAACGTGGGGGAAAACTTCGGTCTCGCCCATCTCAATCAGAGCAAGCTCAATGTAGTTGCTGTGGGCAAAGTAATCTATATTGCGCGTTAGTCAGATTGTCAGGATTTGGAGTGTCGCAATTTTTCTTGCCCTCAAGACAGTGCAGGGCAGTGCCCAGAAGACGCAAAGACTCGTACTTGTCGGCCTTGTTACGGCCATCACGGTACGCGCGACCATGGTCAATGCACTTGGTAAGCAGTCTACGGCAGTGCCTAGTAGCTGTCATAATGTGAACCTTTTCATTGGCAATGTAGTTCTTCAGGCCGGTTTCAGGGTCAACAGCCAGCTCGACCTCCTCGTCAACGGGGCCTCTGAGGCGGCTGTCGTACTGGCGGGCATCGACATTGTCAGCGTAGTCTTTGGGGTTGTCAATGTGCTCCTCGGGGCGGTAGCAACCCAGACGTTCGGCAGTGACTTCGAATTCACCGGAGCCGTAGCCAAAGGTCAAGAAACCGAGAATCGAAAGGAGCAGGCGGATGGCCTCGGCAGAAACGTTCTTGACAGTGCCGACATCGATGGCCTGGGAGTAGTCACGAAGCCAGTTGCCAAAGTATACACGCGAAATCTGGAGCTTGTTGAATTTCTTGCCGTTCAAGGCCTTGGCCATAGACAGAACAATAAGAGCATCCTCAATATCACCGTGACGCCCTGTCGTTCATCAATCAATACGTCAGTAAATCAGGCATTTCTCGGCAGATGGTAGATGGCAGATGGGGGGGAGAAACGCATAATCCAAAGAGGAATAAGGTGCGGGCAGAATCAGCTGATTGACTGATTATTACCAAAACTTGACCAGGTTAAATAAAGTACATACAATTCTGTCCTTCGATCTTGGAATTGCTGCCAATGTTTCCAGCTCCAAAGGCAGCCACAGGACCAGCCATAAAGGCCAGAACCGCCAGAACCACCAGCAGGTGGACGGGCTTGAAGGAGAACATGATTGCTGCGACACCAGTACGCAGAGTGAGAATATCAAATATTTAAGGGAGGGTTGTGGAAAAATGGGTGGAGAAGTGAAAGGAGAGAAGGAAGGAGAGGAAAAGTTGACGACGGACTTGCTTGCGCCTAGAAATAAAATATATGGAAATATGGAAATGGAAGTTGCGGCGAGGCGAGGGGTGGTGCGCCTTCTGTCGCAAGAGCAAGCTCCTTCCTTCCTTTCCATTTAGTATTCATTCGTTCACATATGCGCGGTCTTGGCAAGTGCGACTTCTCGCTCTTGTCATAGTTTTCGTTTCCTTCTCAAGGTCTTTGTGCCAGACATGTACTTGCATGTACTACTACATTCAACTACAGCACCTTCTACGACATTTGGTGGGCGTGCAGGCACGTATCCGCTTCATTTATTTGGCTCCCACTTGTGATGCTAGCAATCGTTGAAGGAACAAAGGAGCAAAAGGCGGAGGCAGTGTAGAAATAGCCTTCCCCAAATCCCCAAAGCTGCTTCTCTGCGGCGCTCAACCAGCTGAGGAGGGGCAGCGCCAACGCCACGGAGGGGTAGCTTCGAATTATACGGTAGAATCGCAATCGCACCTTAGTTGGTTCCAGCAGTTTCTTGGCATTTTGACCAGGCGTAACCCAAGTAAGGCGCAAGGGACAAAGGAAGGGTTTAAAGTACAACTGGTTACCCAAGCCCGCATGTGAAAAGAAAAAAAAAATCATGTTGTTTCTAGCTCATGTTTCATGTTGCTTGTGATGCATCGCAATGGATATGTCCCTGTTTTATGCATAACAGCGGAAGGACAACGGAGGAACAAAAGTAGCCGGTCGTCTGGAGGATAACAAGACTGCCGAAAACTCTACTGTGTACGGCCAACTGACAAATTATCAAAACAATAGCTAGCTTAGTATTGGCGAATAAGCCCTGTTTCTCCTTGTTACTTATGTAGTAGACAGACGTTAGACGGTCTCAAAGTTGCTGACGACGACGAATTTAGGGAGGTTCTAGCTCTACTGCGCATTATTTGCCTCTCGCCATATTCCTGACCGCAACACAGCTCTGACTGGCTGCGGTTGCACCTTGCTTTGGGGGGGGGGGGGGGG
>LKBB01000024.1:158244-177175 GCA_001513885.1 Thielaviopsis musarum
GGGGGGGGGGGGGGGGGTAAAGAAAACCACCGGGCTGGCTTTTTTTCACTAGGGTTTAGAGTGCCAAACTCGCCATCTTGTTGCACAATGTCTTGTCTCATGATCACTAAAGTCAGACGGTAATATGGGGTTGCAATCTTTATCAATAAGAAATAATCGGCGTGGCAATCAAAACGAACAAGAGTACGCAGTACGGAGTAGACAACAAACATTATTTTCCATACTAGAGTACTGTGTACTCGTAGTCATTATGCTGTAATAAACCAATTAATAAAAGTGCAAGAGGGGCTGATTGACAACGTGGGTTACATAGCAAGTAAACAACCCTACCAGTTTCTTCATTATAGAAACAAATATGCAACAAAAATCGGCAAGCTGTAACAATCAGCAGCCGAAAATACGAGGCTGAAAAATTGGCCCCCAAAAAGAATTAGGGTAAAGCCAAATGTCGATTTCACATGAATACAGTGCTGAAAGTGTTTACGATTTGGTATGCAAAGTACAGTATAGTACTCCGTATAATACATTGGTCTACAGCCGGCGAAACCTCAGCCCGAGGCCAACATATACGGAGTATAGTGTAAACGTCAGTACGGAGTATTAGTAGGCAATATTGGCCATATTGGGATAAGTAACAAATATAGATATCGTTGATCGCCAAATACATATCGTTGATGCAAGCACAGGGCGTTAATATTAGAGGACAGAAGGCTAAGTAATGGCAGAAGCCTATACCGCTGGCTCTACTCTGTAGGCCCCTCTGAAGAGGATGAGAAACGCCTATGGTTCAGAGCCCTCTATTCGAATGTCTACTACATAAGTGATACTACCACTACTACAGTAATACTAGACAGAGTACGTACTTTGTACTCACTCAGCTTTGTCCCTCCAAGTTTACAGTAGTACTCTGTAGTGACAAGTGATGTTGACATGTTCAACGCAGGCCCGAATATGGGGGCTTGTTGCGCTGAGATGAAAAGACTGGAGGCATACAGTGGCATTTTCAGGTCCTTCTAAAGTCGATGATCGGACAGGCGGTCCTATCGCTGGGAGAAGGCTGTGGCGCCCTGCGGGCAGCAATGGCAAAATGTCGCGGTTTCATCCAATTGACATTTCAATTGCCCCCAAAGGCCGCCCGACTTCGATGGGCTTGGCGAATTGAATGGGCGGCGAGATAAGAACCTTAGTGCGTAACTAAGTAAGTACTTAAGTACACCGGCCAGCCAAAGTCGCAATGCAATCATCTGACCTACAGATTGCGATTACAGGGCGTGTGTATGCTGAGTAAACGAGGCCCAAGCTTTGACTCGATTTTGAGAAAATCCGACCACCCTTGTGAGACAAGGCCACTATTTTGCCCTGTTATCTTTCTGACAAACCCCCTCAATTATTGTTTTCTCGCGCCATTTAGTGGTGCAGCAATGGCCTCAGGTGTCGCTTTAAAGTAGCGTCGTGACAGAAGGCTCTTGAAGGCTTCAAGACAAATCGTCAATGGGGCTTCAGAGGGGCCTGAATGGCCACGTTAACCGCCCCAGGTAAGCAGTGATAATTGTTTTTTTTGTCGTAGTGACACTCTCTTGATAGATGTCATCTATCTATTCACACAAACTTGGAACGACAAAACCACCAAGCGATGAATCTTTTGGTAGCAGAGTACTCTAGATATACTTTGCTCTTGTTTTCCCGACTATACCCGAATTTTGTGCTGTTTTTGTTGTTTGAGTTATTTCTAAAAATTCAAAATAACGAGAAAAAAAAACGAGAATAGTACGAAGTAGCCTGGACTCAGGCGCGTCTGGGGCTGTGGGTGGACTGAGCTAAGAGTAGTGGACAGAGTAACTGGTGTAGCCTGAGGACACAGTGGGTGGGACGTTCTGTTGGGACTGTCTAGGACTACAGAGGGGAATTGAAATAGAAACACAGCGTCATCGCTATGACTTGGTACGGAGTATACAGAGTATACAGAGTATGCAAGATAAGCAGAAGCAGCGCCTGTAGTGAACGCAGTCGCCTGGAAGAAAAGCGAGAGAGGAAGAGAGAAAAAAGAAGGACGCATCAGCCAGCTGGGACAGGACAGTACTGGAACTGGAATGGAGCGTCAGCAAGGCGCCCGACGAACTAAAGCAAAAGGCATAAGTTCAGTCTGATTTTAACTTGTGATACACGAGCGGCAAGCCGGAGCGACATTTTGGGGCGTCGCTGAGCAAAAAAACACAGTAAGAATAAAGTGAACAGGCGGCTGTTGTCACTGTACGCGACACCAAAACAATACACAAAATAGGAAACTTTCAGTGGCACAGAGGCTCGATGGAGTACATGTTTAGTGGGTGGGAGTCAACAAAAGTATTAATACACTAAAGTCAAGATTTATGTGCATTTACCACACAGACACTGTAATGCACTTTTGACCAACCACCCCTGCCACCAAAGTCTCTACACCTCCCAGCGTTACTTAAACCCGTAAGCATCCCCCTGCCAGAACAGTGCGACAGCCTCTAACAGTGGACCCTGAGTGAAAAATTTGCACTATTTCTCTGGCGGTTTGTGGCCCCTGGACAATTTCCTTCCAACCGCACGAGAAGCAAAATAAACGGAAATAATTGCTAGGCCTGACAACGGGGCCAAGCCAAGAGGCAAATGCAAGAGAAAAAAATAATAATAAAAGGCCCCTCTGAAAATTGTAGCACCCACTACAGCCGCTGTGGGCTGCGCCCAATCAGGGCCCGTCATCTGCCACAAAAGCAAAAAAGTTCCTAACTGGGGCCAAGCGAAAAACAAAAAAGAAAAAAAAAATAAGACGCGCTGGAACAGACAACAAAAAGCCACTCAGATGGCTCCGCCTGGAGGAGTTACTGATTAGCAACAGCCTGACAGACCCTTTCAAAAACAATAAAGCTGGGCACCACCCCAGACAGCGCGCGCCCCCAGGCTTGTTTTCGATTTTTATTTCTCTTTCTCTCTCTCTTTTTCCCCCCCTCCTACATCACCACCTGAATTTCTTCAGCACCCACTATCACCACCAACCAATTTCAGGACCTTCTAAAAAATTACAGCAGCCTTCTGAAACTAGCACGCTGTGACTTTTTTTTTCTTTCTTTTTTTCAATTTTCCATTTTCTTCAACAGCACCACACCCCCAAAAAGAATCACACCTAAGAAAAAAAAAGCACCTCTAAAAACTTTCAGCTTCAGCGCCCGCTACATCACATTCACACCCCCCCCCCAAAAAGAATTACCCAAGTAAAACAACACAATGGCCCGCCCCTCCAAAGCTAGCAAGGAAAAGGCCGCTGCCGCTGCCACGGCCGTCCTGCCTGTTCCCACTGCTCCCATTCAGGTGCCTGGCGGTGTTCTGCCCTCTGTGATGGCGCCTCGCCCGCCTGTGATTGACGTGGAGAACTTTATCCGCGTGCGCGACTCTGTGAGTTTTTCAACCTTTTCTCCATGTTTATCAATATATACATGATGTGCTAACACTACAAAGGTCCACGGCCGTCTGGCCACCATTCAGAAGCTGATTAAGTCGTTCAGCGACGACTACATCCGCCAGAGCAACCTGCTGCTGGGACTCAGCACCAACGAAGATGGTAGCGAGGAGGCCCTCGTTAACCTCGAGGCCACCATGTCGGCCATCAACGGCGTGCACGGGCTGGTGCTGCCCACCGTCCCGGTCGTCGAGGAGAAGAAGGAGCGCAAGAAGCGCACCCACGACCCCAACGCGCCTAAGCGCCCGTTGACCCCGTACTTTTTGTACATGCAGACCGCCCGGCCTATCATCGCCAGCGATCTGGGCTCCGACGCGCCCAAGCGCGCCGTTCAGGACGAGGGCCAGCGCCGCTGGGCGTCGATGGAGGCCGATGAGAAGGACATGTGGAACACGGCCTACAAGTACAACCTGCGCCTGTACAATGCCCGCGTGCACTCGTACAAGCACTCGGGCAACGAGAACGCCAAGGACATGTCCGACGAGGAAGCCAACAAGTACGCCATTGAGCACGGCATCACCATCCCCGGCCAGGAGTCCAACAACGACCAGTCGGCTATTGCCGAGCAGCTGCAGGCTGTGACTGGCGGTCCCGACGCCCAGGGCGAGGACGACGCCGACCTGACGGCCACCAAGCCCGGTGCTCCTGCTGGCGGCCCCACCAAGGCTAAGAAGCCCGCGGCGAGCCGCAAGCGCAAGAGCGCCACGGACGGCGAGGAGCTGCTGGCCGGTGTGCCGGGTCAGGTCGCCCCTCTGGCCACTGTCATGGCCGGTGGCCCCGTGGTTGCTACCACGGCGGCGGCGGCGGCGGCGGCTGCCGACAAGAAGCGCAGACGCACGTCGACTAAGGGCGAGGATGGCAAGGATGAGCCTAAGAAGGCCGGCCGCAAGAAGGCTGTCAAGGTCTAAGTGCAGTCAGTGTCTTGGGGAGGGAATTGGATGGGCTCTCTCTCTCTCTCTCTCTCTCTCTTTCTCCCAGAACCTTGCAAAAATGTCTGGAGTTGAGCGGTGAGTGGGATGTGAGTTGGATGTTGTCGCTTACACGACGCCAATGAAATGCCCACCACTCCCGGCCGGCCCTTTTTTTTTAATACCCATCATCGATCGCATTCTTCCTGGGTTGTCTGTTTTTTTTATTATTATTCTTCTCGGTATCTATTTTTCTATCTCTTTTTTTACTCGTCATCTGGTTTTTGGGCGCGTTTATTTTATTTTCCATTTTCTTTTTTCCAGTTTCACTTTTTTTTTTGGGGGATCTTTTTTTTTTCTTCTTTTTCTTTTCTTTTTTTCTCATGGCGATTACTGCTTTTCTCTTTGGCGTTGAAATTGTTTTATTTTTTTTTCTCGTTTGTTACTTTTGAAATTGCCCTACTTTTCATTATCTATTCGTTGGAAAACCCCCCACCAAAAAAAAAACAACAAAAAAACAAAAAAAGGCAAAAACGCCAGGTCCTAAAAGAAAGATTCACGGACCTTTTCAGCGGGGCTCAATTCAAGTTGTCACTTGAGTTCGTCCTGCTGCTGCTTAGGGCTTTTTCTTTTTCTTCCACTAACTGGACAGGCAACCTAGCCTGAGGCCTAGGCGGGGCCAAAACCTTGTGTTGTTGCACAGGATGTTTTTTGGCACTGGGGGCGGCTGTGCAGGATAATGGACTTATAGATAGTTGCTACTTTTTATAGCGAATTGACGGATATGTGAACTAAAACCCCTCTTTTTCCAATTCAACCCTCTGAATAGAAAACCAGTGAGTAAAGTGCCAGATGTGCTAACAACTGTCAAGTCTTTATCACTGAGTCTCCCTGACAGCTTATTGTTGCTGTTTGGCCTCGGCTTTCACACAGTAGTGAATGTTATTGTTTGTGGCGTCTTCTGTAACTTGGGAATAGTGCTACAAGAGAATAATGCTACAAGAGATAAAATGATGTCTCGGGCAGGTTAGCAAACCAAAAACATGGCAGGCCCCCCAGACTAGGGCCTTCAATTAAAAAAAAAACAACTACTAAACCGCTGTTAATAGATAAAGTACGCCTGCGCCATGGGCAGCGTCTCGGCCGGCTCCGCCTTACACTCCATGCCATCCGCGATAACCGTGTACTTTTCCGCATCAACCGACATCTTGGGCATGTAGTCGTTGAACTTCATGTCGGCCTTGGAAATGTTACGGCAGCCGATAGTCGGCTCGACGCGGCTACGCAGGCCCAGAGACTCGACGATGCCGGCCTGGATAGACGCCTGCGAGACAAACAGCAGCGATGTCTCGGGAACAAAAGTGGCAAACTGCGGCCGCGAGATGATGGGCTGCACCGTGGGGATGGAGGCGTTGGGGTCGCCCTGTAAGTGAGTTGGTTAGTATGGGTACCAGCGGTCATAGCGGTGCTGTGCTGGCTAGCGATGCTGTGCTGGGTAGTGGTAGATACTGGGAGACATAGCGGAGCCACCTATAAATACAGGGCCTAAAACTTACCATCTGTGCATACGCAATAAGACCACCCTTGACCACCAGACTGGGCTTGGTGCCAAAATACGCCGGATCCCAAACTACCAGATCGGCAAATTTACCCGCTTCGATACTGCCGATGATGTGGCTGAAGCCCTGCGCAATGGCCGGGTTGATGGTGTACTTTGAAATATAGCGCTTGACACGGAAGTTATCAGCGCCGGTGCCCTCGTCCTCGGGCAGCGTGCCGCGCTGCAGCTTATTCTTGTGCGCCGTGTGCCACGAGCGTAGAATGACTTCGCCGCAGCGGCCCATGGCCTGCGAGTCGGAAGACATCATGCTGATGGCGCCGACATCGTGCAGCACGTCTTCGGCGGCAATGGTCTCGGCGCGGATTCGCGACTCGGCAAACGCCACGTCCTCGGGGATATTCTTGGACAGGTGGTGGCACACCATGAGCATGTCGACGTGTTCGTCTAGCGTGTTGCGGGTAAACGGCCGCGTAGGGTTGGTCGACGACGGCAACACGTTGGGGTGCTCGACGACGCTGATGATATCGGGGGCGTGGCCGCCACCGGCACCCTCGGTGTGGTACGTGTGGATGACGCGGTTCTTGAAGGCAGCAACGGTCGATTCGACAAAGCCAGACTCGTTCAGCGTGTCCGTGTGAATCAGGCACTGCACGTCCAGTTCGTCACACACAGTCAAGCAGCTGTCAATGGCCGCCGGCGTAGTTCCCCAATCTTCGTGCAGCTTCAGACCACAGGCACCGGCAATCACCTGTTCCCGCAGAGCTCCAGGATCACTGTCGTTACCCTTTCCGGTGATACCAATGTTGATGGGCAGAGTGTCACATGCCTTGAGCATTTGCGACATATAGTGCTTGCCAGGTGTGCAGGTGGTGGCATTAGTGCCGGTACTAAGAAGCGAGTTGTAGTTAGCAAATAAGTACGGCATTGTCGTAAGCATAAAGGGGAGAGGGAAAAGAAGAAGAAAGAAAAAAAAGAAAGAAAAAACTCACCTGGGGCCAGTCCCACCGCCAAGCATTGTTGTGATACCGGCCGATAGCGACTCCTGCGCCTGTTGCGGGCAGATAAAGTGAATGTGCGTATCGATACCGCCAGCCGTGACAATCTTGCCCTCGCCCGCAATAACATCAGTGCAGCTGCCAACCACCATGTTCGGTGTGACATTTTCCATGACGTCCGGGTTACCGGCCTTGCCAACGCCGACAATGATGCCCTGCTTGACACCGATATCGGCCTTGTAGATGCCCGTGTAGTCAATGACCAGCGCGTTGGTAATCACCAGATCAAGCGTCTCGGCATCCGGCCGACCCGTGGCCTGACCCATGCCTTCTCTGAGCGTCTTGCCGCCGCCAAACTTGCACTCATCGCCGTACACGGTGTAGTCCTTTTCGACCTTGACCCAGATATCCGTCGAGCCAAGACGCACCAGGTCGCCTGTCGACGGGCCAAACATGTTTGCATACGCCTCGCGGGACATGGTACAGGCGGAAATCAGGGCCGCGTCGACCGTCGGCTGCTCGATGTGGCAGAACCCGCCCGCCACCAAATTCTGCACAATCTCAGCAGTTCTCCAGTGCTCGACGCCACCGCTGGCCAGGTTGTTGCCGCCGCGGATGACCTTGTTGCCTGCGATCTCGACCAGCGTGATGTCTCTCTCGTCGCCGGGCTCAAAACGCACCGACGTGCCGGCGGGGATGTCTAGACGATAGCCGTAGGCTTGGCCACGGTCAAACTCGAGCTTGGGGTTGACCTCGATGAAGTGGTAGTGCGAGCCGACCTGAATGGGGCGGTCGCCGCGGCTTTTGACGGTTAGACGGATGCGCTTGCGGCCCTCGTTAAGCGTGATGGTTTGCTTAACGGCCACAACGGCGCCAGGTTTGGCCTTGGCCACGGTGTCGTCGTCGGCCGGCAGCGGGAAGATTTCGTTGCTGGGCACGGGCAGGAAGCTGCCATAGAGAGCCTGGTCCAGGTTGCCGTCGTCGGTGCTGATGGGGTTGTGCACGGTGACCAGGTACGTGCCGTTGACAAAAGTGCCCTCAACCTGGATTTCGTGAAGCGTGTTGATGGCTTCAGGGAGCACGTGCCGGCGGCCCAGCATTCCGGCACCAATGGCCATCAGATCGGCAACGGTGTGCTGGCCATCGCGGATAAGCTCTTGCAGGTTGCTGGCGATAAGGGCCTAGACTGTGTCAGTGTTGGCTTTTTTTTTGGGGGGGAGGGCCAGACATAAAAGAGGTACGGGCTTACAGTGGCTTCAGAATGGTTCAGGCGCACACCACGGGCCAGGCGTCTTTGGGCGATGAAGCCAAGCTGCGAGATAACGAGCTTGTCAAGCTATAGCGGCGAGCTACTAGTTAGCAATCACATGTCTGGAAAGAAAAAGACAGAAGAGCAGAATCAAAGCTGACGAACCTCGCGCGGAACAAGATGCATCGCGATTCACTCAGATCAAATCAAATCAGATCAGATCAGATCAAATCGGATGCCCTTATCAGATTAGCTGTATGCGATCAACCAAGCCAGTCAATCAAACAAATCGATGGATGTCGGCTAAATGATGGGCAGATGTTCTAATTTGATTCAAACACTCCTTATAAAGATGGAAAAGAAAAGAAAAGAAAAGAAAAGAAAAGAATTTTCCAATCGTTGAAGAGGAAAAAGAAAGGCAAGCTATCGATAGCTTGGGCAAGAGCAAGACAAGAAGCTCCGTTTTGGGCAAGAACCTGTAAAGTACTACAAAAGAAGGCGATAGCAAAGCTTCGGAGCCTTCCCCCGCTATCAAGCGTGCTATCAAATCGTCGCTACTTCCTTTTACGTCGTCTTTTCCAGAAATAACCCCGTATAATACTATAAACCCCACCATGTAGGCTTACTATGCTCTTTTTTTCTTTTCTTTTTTTTCCCTCCCTTTTTTATAAATTTATTCGCTTCTTACTGTCTCCAACTTAAGCAAAGATAGATACTTACTGTCTCCAACTTGAGCAAAGATAGATACTTACTGCGTACATACCACTACTACGTACTGATAAGTACTGTTGATAGAGATGGTTGTGCTATCTCGCCATCGGCTAAAATTGACAGCTACCAGTTTATCTTATCCACACACACACACACACACACATCACACACATCACACACGGTCCCATCATCATCATTTGCGTTCAATGGCCTTTTTTTTCTTCACCTTTTTTTCTTTGGCCTTGTCTTTTCATTCATAACACAATAATCACACCACACCACACCCCATCACTCATCTTCCACCTCCTCGTCCCACATTTCCTTCTCCCGCTCAATCAGCTCCGCCATCTCTGCCGTCTTAAAAATCGAGCTGTTCTCGTGCTCATTGCGCGGTACCTTGACCAGATTATCATCCTCAAACACACTTCCAATCGTCTCCATCCACCGCCGCCGTCTCTCCATGACCATTTTGGCCACATCACCAATGCCGGGCCGGGCCGTGCCCGCCGCCGACATGTGGCTGCCGCCGCCCGCACCGCCTGGGCGCTTGTTCTTCTTGCTCTTGCCAATGGTGCGCGTGCGCTTCAGGTATGCGTTCTGCACCTGCGTATCCAGGTCTTCGAGAATAGTCTGGTATTCCTGGAACGCCATGCGTTCCTTGACCAATTCCATAAGCTTCGACTTGCGCGCACCGTTGACAAGCATCTGCTCGCGCAGTCTCTCCTGCAGAAACCGCAGACGTCCAGTAACTTCGTCGTCGTAGTGTCCATCATAATCGTTCTCAAAGTTGCCCTCCAGAGGCAACAGCCCAATGTGTTTGAGTTCTTGCTTCAAACGCTCGTCGACCTGAGAATAATCCAGCTTGGGATGCACTGCCTTTTTCCATGCTTCCGTGTTTGAGTCGGGCATTTGAGTAGCGGGAGCTTGCTGAACCGAGCCGCTCGTGGAAGCCTCGCCGTCGACGTTAGCTTCGCTTTGCGAGTCGACCATGGTAATGTCTCCATTACCATTTGGTTTGTCTTCGGTGCCCGTACCCCGACCCTCGGGCCGCATTGCTTGTAGCAGACGCGTGAGAAGCGGGCCTATAGAAAGCTTGTCCGTCTCTGCTAGGTTGTCGTCCATGTGCTCAATGCTACCACGCGGCTGATTAGGCGGCAGTGTTTGAGTGGGCGAGTCAATGTCCATGCCATCCTCCTCTTTCCAGAGCTTTGTGTAGTGCTTTTTGCCCTTTTTTGGCATGTGAAAGGGTGATACTCTGTCGCCACGCTCGCGGAGAAACGTAAGATCCTCCTCGGAGAAATGGCGAAAGTAGGGCTCGAGATATGCTGAAAAGGTCGAAAACGAAATCTGGTTCTGAGGCTTGGCGATGCTGTAGTCTTTGTCCGGGGGATCTCCAGCAATGAGTTCTGCTAGGTTGTTTTGAGGATATACAGCGACCGAGTAAATCTCCTTCCTTAGCGGTACCGGGGTATCTTTATCGACTGGTCTGATCTCGTATATTGTCGGGTCGGGGAATGTGGACGGGTCTTCGCCAAACGTCATGGCTTGCGGGACAGGCCGGACGGGCCTGGGGTCTTCGTCTTCGGAGCTTTCCTCTTCTTCCTCGTCTTCCTCCTTCTTGGCCTTCTTGTCCACGTCCATTTTGCTTGGTGAGCCGGAACGAGATGGTGATGATCTGGGAGAGTCTGCACGAGCATTCTTTTGAGACTTGGAAGAGTCGCGAAGAGGAGACGAACGTTCTGCAAGTTTGGTGCCGCGTTAGCAAACAATGCCGTATCGAGCTGTTGGGGAAGTTGGGGCTGCAGAAGCTTCAGACTAGATGTTGGTTGCTCCACAGGGTGTCTGTCGCATGTCCATATCTGCACATCATGGCAAACAAAGGGAACCCACCAGTTTTAATATCCTGCACAGAAAGAGAATCGGTCGCCTTCCGCTTCTTCTTATTGCGCTTATCCGCCTTGCTCTCTTCTTTGCGCTCCTCGCCGGCATCCGTGCCCTCGTCAGCGCGATTCTTGCGCGCGCTAGCCAAGAGCCTCATGCCTCGGTCGCAAAAGTTGGAGCGGCGCTCAACAATTTCTTGCAGTTTCTGGAGACGTGAAATCATGCCGTCAAGACATCTGGAGTCGGGGATCAGCGCAGTCGAGGCACTCTGGTCGACAATATCGTCAAAAGTGACATTGCGCATATGCTCAACGCGCATCTCTAGAAATTCGGTATCGATAGCTTCGACGGGTGGCAGGTTCGCGGTTTGCACTGGCGCAGCCAAAACTGTCGACTGGCTAGGCGTAGAGTTGCGACTGCGCTGGCGCTGGATGGCGCTGGAACCGACCTTTTTTCCAGGCCCTGATTGTGAACTCGGAGGCATGATGAAGTGTGTTGCGATGCGACAATATACGATGCTTTTTTTTTTTCTTTCTTTTTTTTTTTTTTTGGCGACAGTGCGATTAAAGTGGCAAGGCTGATGACGTCGAAGCGGCGAAATTAATTCGGGTCGAGGGAATAATCGTAATTGGGATGATTGCTGGAGCTATAAAGTCATCAAACTTGGGGTGTAATTAATTGGGAACAAGGATAATAATATGAAATGCAGGAAATGAGGTTAAATTGATAGGCGTTGAGGTGGTCGCGATGCACCTTTGCGCTGAAAGTCTTGCAATGCTCGCAAGGCTGAATATGTGAATATGCGGGAGATTGTATTTGGCGTACGACAGCTTGTTTGCGATCGCAAGCAAGGAGCACAGGCTAACAGCATTTTGTGGTTGCTGTTGGTCCGCGACGTCATGTGATTTATGACGGGTTAATAACCCTAAATAAGGCTGGCTTCTCCAGCCGTAACACCAGCGGCCCTAACAAAAAAGAAAATTGTACCAAAAGGGCCCAAAAGTTAAACAGAAATGCCTTCTATTGTTCACCAGCTGGTTTACGACTGTTAATCATAGTAAATCTTTTTGCTCTGTATATAACTACAATGCTGTTGGGCGCCGATGATGTTAAATGCAGGTGTTTGCTCTCTGCGACTTAACTTACACATGGCATAGTGGAGAGCTCCAATTGGCCGCCTATCCAGGGACTCCGGGGACACGGTGAAGCTTAGCCAACCAGCAAAAACAGTGGCTAGAGAGTTGAAAGTCGGAGAAGAGTTTTTTAGAGCAGAAAATACGGAGTAGACATTCTCCTCATAAATCAAGTAGGCAGTAAGATATAGGCGTAATTATACACCGTAGCTCGGTGTCTGATGTCTGCAAAGTAAAGAATACTTTCTGTAAATAGCCAAGCTACTACTCCGTATGTGTCTGTGAGTATTACTAGGAAGAGCTTGGCTACTGTGTACAGTACAATGCAGCCTAAAACCCCCTCGCTAACAGCGCCGCACGTGCTAGGATAAAGCGTGGGGAGAAGAAGAACTAAAAGAGCCTGGACTGATGTTGGGAAAGAGAGAACTGCTCTTTGGCAGGCTTGATTATGTAACGATGTGGTGGTCTTTTACACCTACTGCAGTACGGAGTACACAGTACACAGTGTATGCTCATGAGCTCAAACTTGGATTGAGAACTTCTGAAGCTTTACTTACTCTGTAATGTATTACCACATGATCAGTTTTGCAAGTTTATACGGAGTAAATACAAACAAAAAACCTATACACATTTATAAAAGCAGCAAGCCACACAACACACTATATTAGGCTTGAAATATGAGCATTAAGAGTAACTAATCTTATAAGTCAAGACCCCACATCTCATGTGGTCCTAGTCGAACTGGCACATGCTCCGCTCATTGGCTGACAGGCCGCTTAACACTAACACTGCTACTAGTACTACCATAACTTGTTTTACAGCTTGTCGACGACCTTCAGTTTCAACGACACTGAATTGAAAATAATGCGGAATCACAGGCATGAGACAATGCCAGGGATGTTTCTGGGAAGTACACGAGTTTGTTGAGGCGTGTACTTGCACATGTTTCTGATCCATAGCAAATTGGCGCAAACGATACCAGGGCTGAACTTGCGAGTAGCTGCCAGAGGTACTTACTGGCGTATTGAGTAGCTGGAGGATATGCACGGGCGTACATGTAGCGTTGTAATAGGCTTCGTCTTGGTCTTGGTATGAAACTCCAGTCTGCTAGTCAAGGAAGCCGGCACAACAACGCCAGGCACACCAAACACATGCTCCTGATTTACAACGACTAGCTGATGATTCCAACGACTGATGGAGCTAGTGCTGCTCACTGATTGATCAATGGCCCATTACCGTTTCGGGATTGTGCTTATAATGTGATGCTGGCTTGAAAGTGCTGCGGGACAGACTTGGCCTGGCTGGCTGGATAACCACTCAATGGAAGCACATGCTCGCTCGACTAGCCCAGGAAAAAAGCCCGGGCGGGGGAGGTGAAGCGGTTCTGTCTGTACCTTACTTTGGAGGCATGTGAAGCCAAGATGTTGGGGAAGGTCATGATGAGGCGAACACCCCTCTTTCTGTTGCTTCAATTTCTATAAGTGATGAGGAATCCCCCTTGGGTGTTTTGTCAGCTTATTTTGTTTTGTTTTGTATTTACTTACTGTTCTGCCTCTTTATACCTTGCTCTATCTTCTTAGGTCTCGAGTCTCAACACTTGGTTTCTCTTTCGGCTCTCCTTCAATCCTCGGCTCTCTCTCGCCCTTGGCCCGCAATGAGAAAGTACCATGGCTTCTCTTGGTGGTAACATTCTGCCCCCCGACTGGAATCAACTAAAGACTCTTCTGGGGGGCCTAGCTCTGGCTCTTTTCAGCGGCATTGCCGTAACTTCACTTTCCAAAAAAAGCGGCAGCAACAATGACGACAGTGCTCCTGGTACTCTGCAGTCTTTCCTGCTCTTCTTCTACTCATGCTTCCTCAAGCCACACAACGGCGATGACCGCGGCAATCAGCAAGAAGCTCTCGAGAGCTTCTACCAGAAACAAGCTGGCGCCTATGACGCCACCCGCAGCATCCTCCTCAAAGGCCGCGAGGATCTTCTGGCACTGCTCGCCGCCCAGCTTGAAGCCAAGGCCAAGGCCAAGGTTGATATCGAAGGGGCTAGCCCTTCGAAGCAGCGCAGCAGCGGCAGCAAAAAGGCCCACAGGACGAAGCGCGTGTGGGTCGATGTTGGTGGCGGCACGGGCTACAACATTGAGGCCATGGGCCGCTTCGTCAATGTGCCCGAGTTCTTCAACAGCGTGTATCTGGTGGACTTTTCGCCGTCGCTGTGCGAAGTGGCTCGTCTGCGCTTTGAGCGGCTGGGCTGGACGAATGTCAAGATCGTCTGCGAGGATGCGCGCAAGTTCCGGCTCGAGGATTATGAAACCGATGTGCCGGGATCACGCACGCCGATTCTGTCGCCAAGTTACTTTAACCAGCCACGGCCCGAAAGCGGCGGCGCTGATTTGATCACCATGTCGTACAGTCTTTCCATGATAGTGAGTACTAATATTACTGATACTTCTAATCCCCACTTGTGAATAGGGCCACCGGCACGTGACGGGCGTGCCTTCCGTTATTGTTTAAGAGCCTTGCTAACCACTATATCTAAATTTTTGCAGCCTGATTACTACTCTGTGATTGATTCCATGTCGTCTCTTCTGGCGCCCAACGGAATCATCGGCGTCGTCGACTTTTACGCCCAGAGCAAAACAGACTTTTCCTTTCGCAACTTCACCGGTGGCTTTGTCGGTCGCCATGTGAATTTCTTCTTGCGCGTGTTTTGGCGCGCCTGGTTCGAGATTGACCGCGTGAATCTGGAGGCCAGCCGTCGCGACTATCTCGAATACCGCTTTGGAACGGTGCTGAACCTGAACGAGCGCAACAAAGCGCTTGGCTGGATCCCGTACTACGTATGGCTGGGCTGCCAGAAGAAGCCGTTCTCACCGTCGGCACTGCCCCACGAAATCATTGAGCGCATCGATGCTCTGGCTACAGAGTCGCCGCTGCTTCTGCCCCAAAATGCCGGCGATGCTCTAACGCGTGCCGTGGAGAGATCGGCGCCAGAAGTTCGCTCCAAGGCGTTCCTGACAGCTGTTCAGAATGCGTCGGCGAACTTGCCGCTACCGGCCTTCTTCTACCAAAACCACCACTGGCGCATTTACTACGACGATCAGCTGCAAAAGCATCGCCAGTTCAACGATGAGTACATCTACGCCTTTACCTGGGAAGATACTCGTGTAGATGAGCGCATTCTGAAGCTGGGGCCGGACGATGTTGTGCTAGCCATCACCAGCGCTGGCGACAACATTCTGTCGTATGCGCTGCAAAGCCCTGCGCGTATCCACGCCGTCGATTTGAACCCGACCCAGAACCACCTGTTAGAGCTCAAGGTTGCCGCCTACTCGTCGCTGCCGTACGAAGACTTTTGGAAGCTCTTTGGAGAGGGCAAACACGCAGACTTCCGCCAGCTACTTCTCCGCCGCCTGTCGCCTCACCTGTCGTCGCGAGCCTTCCAGTACTGGATGTCCAA
This sequence comes from Thielaviopsis musarum, assembly GCA_001513885.1. NCBI lineage: Eukaryota > Fungi > Ascomycota > Sordariomycetes > Microascales > Ceratocystidaceae > Thielaviopsis > Thielaviopsis musarum. Next base: position 173,621 of record LKBB01000024.1, read on the forward strand.
CACACACGTCTTCACTTCGCGGACATACGGGCTGTACGACACGGGCGGTTCTCGCCACGCTATCCGTTTGTTTCGCTGGATCTCGCGCATATCTGGCGTGCGCCGTGCTGTAGAGCAGATGCTTTCTTCATGCACGCTGAACGAACAGCGCGAGATTTGGCGCAACAAGATTCGGCCTGCGCTTCTGTCGCCCCTCGTGTCCAAGCTGGTGGTTAGCCAGGAGAGCTTCCTGTGGGCGGCGCTGGGCGTGCCCAAGAACCAGCTGGCCATGATTGAGGCCGACCATGCTCTCTCGGAAGCGGTCACGGGCCCGAAGCCGGTGGCCAAGAATACACGCTCGCACGCCATCTGGCATTACATGGTCAACACGCTGGACGCCGTGGCCGCGCACACCCACCTGGCCGAGGATAACCCGTACTACTACGTTTGCATGGCGGGCAAGTTCAGCCCCAAGTGCCATCTGGACTACCAGTCGGCCAAGGCGCATGCCAAGCTCTCGCGGCCCCACGCCCTGGACAACCTGCGCATCCATACGGACGAGCTGGAGGAAGTGATTGCACGTCTGACGCCCGGAACGCTGACGGTGGCGGTAGTTATGGACAGCATGGACTGGTTCGACCCGGGATCGGCAGTGGCAGCGGCACAGATTTCCAAGCTCAACCGCGCGCTCAAGATGGGCGGGCGTGTGATGCTGCGGTCGTCGGCACTGCAGCCGTGGTATGTCAAGGTGTTTGAGGCGCATGGATTCACGGCCAAGCGTATGGGGGCGCGCGTGCCAGGCACGATGATTGATCGGGTGAATATGTATGCGTCGTGCTGGATCTGCACCAAGGTGGGCCACTTGCCGCCGCCGACGCCGGAGTTTGAACAGTTGGGGGGATCTGAGATTACGAGTTTGACGATTTAGGAGTTAGGGGGGCCGTTGAGTGTTTTATATATATAAGTATATATATATATATATTTGAGTTTCTTGGTTGGAATTGCTAGCGCCGAATTAACATTCCTGAATAGCATGTATATTTAACCTTTATTCAACCCTTGCAAACGCACAATGGGCAATAAATGCAGTGAAAGATGAAGGTTGTAGTGGAACAGGCCGAGACAAGGGATATACAAGTCTATTTTTGGGTGGCTGAGGAAGAAGAAAACACTAGCCTCTGAATAAGTGACACTGACATTTGGCAGCACAGGCAGCACTTTCTACCAGTAGATATTACTATTACTGGCTGGTAAGCCCTGAGTTGGCGGTGAAGTCAGCTGTCATTTCTGGGGCTATCAAACAGGGCATAATATGCGGAAATATATATATCACGACGCCTCTCAGTCTCAGGAATTTGGGGTTTCTGGGATAGGAGATAAAAAGCCAGTTTTGTGAGAAGCTCCTTGCATGAAGGGAAGAGCAAAGTAAGTAACCCTGGAGATGATAGGCAAGGATAGGGTTATTAAAGGAAGAATTTATCGCTCCATAACTTCCAGAGACCATGATAGTAAAAAGGAAAACAGATCAGAAATAATGGATAATAAGAATAAGAGCTGACAAGGGCTTGGTATTGAGCGTGCTGCTAAAAAGACTGAATCTCGTATTGTGTGTTTCTTATGGCCACGCAAGTAAAGTCGTTGCGGTCAAAGTTCGTGCGTTAGTGTGGCATCTTAATCTGGAATCTGCGGCACGGAATGCCGGCGATAACAAGGCAGCATGCAATGTATGTCATGTCAGAGTGTGGAGGTATTTGGAGAATTTGGTACAAGTGCTGATGTGACACAAAGGCGATGAAAAAAAAGAAGAAAAAAAAGGACTCGGGAAGACCCAATAATAGAAAAAAAAAAGGAGTTTGCCGTATTGGAAAGCTAGAGAGTCTTACGAGAGGGATTCTCAAGCTAGAGGCGGCTTTTACGAAGTAGGAGCAGTGAGGTTAAACTAGAAGATATAAGATATCTCAAGTTGGTGATTTCACAGTGGGATTACAAGAGGGTGGCAAAAGGATACTTACTTGAGTAAGTAAGTACATACATATACTCCGTAGTTGCATAACTCATGGTCAGAATTGACGAAAAGTAAAGACGTCATAAGTTTGTAGTGGTGTAGGGAAATCTATTTTTCATCCTTGATTTCTTTTTTGTGCACGTTCCTGGGCCCTTGTTCTCCGACTCGACCTGTCATGTCAATGGCCTGATTTGGCACCAAGCATAAAGGAAGCAGCTAAAATGAGAGGAGGGTTTGTGAAAACAGCAGTAAGCGTAGTAGATAAAATATTTCCGGGCTTTTTCCTTGTTGTGCTCTTGATTGTTTACAGTACCTTTTCTTGTCTAAAGTACTTCTTCTTGTCTACAGTACTTCTTCTTGTCTACAGTACTTCTTCTTGTCTACAGTACTTCTTCTTGTCTAAAGTACTTCTTCTTGTCTACAATACCTCTTCTTGTTTACCACATGAAAACAACAGCAAGAGCAATCGAAGAGCCCCTGTCAATCGTGTCTGTCTCGCGACTTGCAGGAGCAGGGAGCAGAAAGTTGCAGGTGCGGTTTGTCTTTGGTGGTAGTTGTCAATGTCTCCTTCCCTTGTCTCTTTTTTTTTTCTTTTTCCTTACCGCCTGCCATCTTTTTTACTCGGCACCCGAACAAAAGCCAGCAGAGACAGAACAGAAACAAGAGGAAATCTTCTTGCCGTCTCCTTTTTTATCTTTATTTTTGTTTCTATTTTCATTATTATTATCTTTATTTTTTTATTTATTCTTTTGTGTTCATATTTCTCCGTGACAGAAAAATATAGCTCCCTTGAATCCGTGGCTGGTGCCATTTTACTGTTCATCAAAGGCAAAAAGACACTGAAAAAGACCAAATTTCAAAGTTCTAGACCTCCCGCACATTCCATTTTGGCATCGCACGACACGACCTGCATCTCGGACCTTCTGGACTGGGGCGGCACAGCATTATTCAAGTATGTTGCTTCTACGAATAGGCCTTCTCTCTCTATAAGGCTACTCTACCTTGTTGCTTAACAGGATGGGTGCTATAGCCATTCCCATTTGCCTGATTCTCTACTGCAGTTTTCTCTGACCGAACAAAGTTTGAACTAAAAACGAAAATAGGACAAAAAAGCCCCAAGCGCTCATCGCTTAAGACTAAGAAAAGGAAAGGAAAAACAAAGTCACAAAAAATAAGCTGCATCCCGGCCAGAGTCTCCTTCTTTTTCTCGGGTAGCGAGACGAAATATATACTCTGTACAAGTAAAAACGACGAGCGGCAGAAATAAGGGTCAGTTTGGAGGAGAGAAGGAAGCATGGCCTTGAAGGTTAGGAGAAGGATGGAATAGAAGCAAAATGAGGTCACATTTGGTGACATCTCCAAAGTGGCCGAAAGGAAAGAGCTGGGTTATTCATCGGTAGCCAAAGCGACAGCGATGCGAGAAAGCGCACAAGATAAGCGTTGTACGATTAATTTCAGCGCCAGAAGCCGCCCAATTCCAGCTGAGAACAATGAACATCATGCCTCTTTGATCATTCCGTCGTCTGTGGTTCAACGCAGGCGTTTCTTCTTGATCTGGGGGGGGGGGGGAA
>LKBB01000243.1:0-13625 GCA_001513885.1 Thielaviopsis musarum
CCCCCCCCACCTCTCTCTCTTCTTTTCTTTCCTTCTCTTGGATAGGGCTGGCGTCCAAGGCACAGAGAGCAGGGTTGATTCTTAGTGAGCAAGTAGCACTCACGAAAAAGCAGTGACCATGTTTTGACGTTTGAGGCCACTTGGCTCGGGGGTAGAAGAAACACCTCTTGTCGAGTTTCTACTCACTGCACTGCACGCTATGCCTTGGCCTTACCGAATTACAGGAAATTCATGCAGTGCAGTGCAGTGCAGTGCTTTGCTTTTTGTCTTGTTTTTGTCTTGTTGTTTTTGACCTTGGTACCTAAGTACTTGAGCAGAAATGTTGACAAGTTGAGCCGCGCTTATTCCCGCGTGGCGTAGCGCTTCTTTTTCTCTTTTCTTCTTCTCCTCTTCTCCTCTTCTCTTCTCTTCTCTTCTCTTCTCTTCTCTTCTCTTATTCTCTTCTCTTCTTCTCTTCTCTTCTCTTACTCTCTCCCTTTCTCCCTCTTTCCCTCTAGGTTTTGTTCTATTCTACTTCGTATGCCCTTCCTCTGCTATTCTGCCCTTCGGACTTAGCGTTCAAACTGAAAACGCAAGCTAGTCCTGTTTGGACCTTGGGCTACTTTTAGTGCATACAGCAATACAGGCCCTTTCACAGGCCTTGTCCCCCCTGTAAAACTCGGCAGTTGAGTTTTTATGAGGCTTTTCTATACTCTTTTCTCTACTGTGGCTTTCAACGCAAGTACTACTTTGTAGGCTTGGATTAATGATGCATGGTGGGTATTTCTTTTTTCTCTCTCTCTTTCTAGAGGCCATCCCGACCCGGTGTTGGTCTGCCTGGAGTTTCGCCGCGTTTCTACTTGGTCCGAGCTGTGCTTGAGTCGGCAATGGTGCGGCACGTCGGAGTCTGGGCTTATAGCAAGGCTGAGTTAGCGCGTCTTTTTAACTGCTGATTTTCTGCTTTAGCTCTAAAGCTGCAAAGGCTATTTTAGGAAGCCAATGTGACGATGTACCCTAACCCTAACAGATGATGAGCACAGCCAACAAGGACACTATTTATAGCTTTCTGCTTGTTCTTTCGGCCTGCCTATCACTTGCTTGCCCCACGACGGGTTGGTCTTTTTCTGGATCAGCTTGTTTCCCGTATGATTTTGACAATGAGATATGTTGGTGTGATGGAAAATCAATCCCTTTCTCTTTCCTCGCCTTTGGATCGTCACAAGATTAAGAAACAACAGCATGTAGAGCTATTCTTGGATTTCTGCCAAAAGACTGTGCATGTAGGAGAGGGATGAACTGCTACTCTATTCAAGCATTCGAGCTATGAATAGAATATGCGGCGACTGGAGGAGAAAGAAAGGAAAACAAAGGCTGAAAGGAAAACAAAGGCTGAAAGAAAGGGAAAAAGAGCTAGTCTGAATGGGTCAGAATGGGTCGAATGGGTCGAATGTGACAAACAAACAGCAGGAATGACAGAAATAGAAGCAGTCTTGTCAGGCAGCTGATAGTGATGTGATGTACGTGATGATGTAGGTGATATTGAATGAATGACCCAAACAGTGCGCAAAAGTATATGCACTGGCTCAAAACCGACTTAAGTGGGCACGTGACCCCGCGACATTTTGGCGGCGTCACAACGCGCACAGCCTGCCTGGCGAATGTGAATTTGAAAGCTGTAGGTGGCAAAATAGAAGAAGCAGGTAACGAAAATAAGAAAACCTCCACCGGAAAGCGGAAAAACAAGGCTGACCCGGCGATTTTTTTAAAAAAAAAAAAAAAAAAAAAGAAAGAGAGACCAATCAAAGAAGCGAAACCACCAAAGGAATTGTTTGTGATCCTTTCGAGCATTGAACTGTCAGCCTTGGGCTCTGCAGTTATTGGATTAAACTACCATTATCTCTCTTGATTATACCGCCATTATCTACGTTGATTATACCGCCATTATCTACGTTGATTATACCGCCATTATCTCTCTTGATTATACCGCCATTATCTACGTTGATTATACCATCCATTTAGGATTCATTTATTTCTGATTTGTTTGTTGGCAGCTTTTCCTGGTATAATCGAGTTACAATGAAGTTTTTTATTGAGTATGTCCAGTCCTGCCTGAATGGGTTTATATAGCTGATGCTGACGTGCTTTAGTGATCTTCCCGTACTGTTTCCGTATCCGCGGATTTATCCAGGTAAGTCTATCAAACAAGTCAAGTGAGAGTAAGTAGAGAAGAATGTGAGGCAAGGCTGACTGACACATTGATAGAACAATATGCGTGAGTGCTTGGGCAATCCTGGACTGGTGAAAGTATGGAGGGGTGAGGCTAACTAGGCTGACGGGGGTACAGTTATATGTGCGATCTTAAACGTGAGTTTGTCTGAGGCGAGTTGAGAGAGGGAGGGAGAGTGAGAGGGAGGGGAGGGAGAGAGAGAGAGAGATAGAGAGAGAGAGAGAGAGAAAGAGAGAGAGAAAGAGAGAGAGAGAGAGAGAGAGAGAGAGAGAGAGAGAGAGAGAAAGAAAAGCTGACCGACATTATAGGCACCCTCGACGCCGATGGAAACTGCGTACTAGAAATGCCATCGGGCACAGGCAAGACAGTCTCGCTGTTGTCGCTCATCATTGCATACCAGCAAAACTGTGCCGAGCCACGCAAGCTCATCTACTGCTCGCGCACAGTTTCCGAGATTGAAAAGGCACTGGCCGAGCTGAAGAACCTGATGAAGTACCGGACCGAAGAGCTCGGCTACGAAGAAGAATTCCGGGCGCTCGGACTCACGAGCCGCAAGAACTTGTGCTTGCATCCGTCGGTCAAGAAGGAAAAGAGCGGCGCAGTGGTCGATGCGCGGTGTCGCAGCTTGACGGCGTCGTTTGTCATGGAGAAGAAGACGCGAGGCGAGGCGGTGGATGTGTGCTCGTACCACGATGTGAGTGAGGGAGAGGAGAGAAGGGAGAGCAGAGAAGAGAAGAGGAGAGGAGAAGAGAAGAGAAGAGAAGAGAAGAGAAGAGAAGAGAAGAGAAAGAAGAGAAACTAACGGCTGCAGAACCTCTACGAAAAAGACCCCCAGAATCTGATTCCCAACGGCGTATGGACTTTTGACAGTCTTTTACGATACGGCGAAGAACACAAGCAGTGTCCGTATTTTACGGCACGGCGGATGGTGAGTTTGAAGGCGGCTTGAGGTGGAGTGAAGTGAAGGCGGCTTGAGGTAGAGTGAAGTGAAGGCGGCTTGAGGCAGAGTGAAGTGAAGACGGATTGGACTGAGCTAACCCTAAACAGTTCCAGTTCTGCAACGTCATCATCTACTCGTACCACTACCTCCTCGACCCCAAAATCGCCGAACGCGTGTCCAAAGAATTTTCACGTGACTGCATCGTAGTCTTTGACGAGGCACACAACATTGACAATGTGTGTATCGAATCGCTCAGCACCGACATTACCGAAGACTCACTGAAACGCGCAACCCGCGGCGCCGTTAATCTGGAGCGCAAAGTCCGAGAGCTCAAGGTTACCGACCAGGCCAAGCTGCGCAGCGAGTACGAAAAGCTGGTTGAAGGACTGCGTGAGGCTGACGAGCAGCGCCAGGAAAATGGCGGGTTTATGACGAATCCGGCGCTGCCCGACGATTTGCTGCGGGAAGCGGTGCCGGGAAATATCCGCAAAGCCGAGCACTTTGTGGCATTTCTGAAGAGGTTTATTGAGTATCTCAAGGTCTCTCTCTCTCTTCCTCTCTTCCCCCCTCACACACACACACTCTCTCTCTTCCTCTCTTCCTCTCTTCCTCTCTTCCTCTCTTCCCCCCTCACACACACACTCTCTCTCTCTTCCTCTCTTCCCCCCTCACACACACACACTCTCTCTCTTCCTCTCTTCCTCTCTTCCTCTCTTCCCCCCTCACACACACACACACTCTCTCTCTCTCCCCCCCCCGGGCACTGCTAACTAAAAATAGACTCGCATGAAGATCCGCCACGTCATCTCAGAGACCCCCCCCTCGTTTCTCTCACACCTTAAAGAACACACATACATTGAGCGAAAGCCGTTGCGTTTCTGCTCAGAGCGGCTGGCTTCGCTCGTACGCACGCTCGAGCTCACTAGCCTCGAAGACTTCCAGGCCCTGCAGGAAGTGGCCACCTTTGCCACACTGGTGGCCACCTACGAAAAGGGCTTTGTGCTGATTCTCGAGCCGTTTGAGTCGGACACGGCCGACGTGCCTAACCCCGTTATGCACTTCACCTGCATGGACGCGGCCATTGCCATCCGGCCCGTGTTTGACCGCTTCCGGTCGGTGATTATCACATCGGGCACCATGTCGCCGCTGGACATGTACTCCAAGATGCTCGACTTTTCCACAGTCGTGCAGGAGTCATACTCGATGACGCTCGCGCGCAAGTCGTTTATGCCGCTGGTGATTACGCGCGGCAGCGACCAGGCTTCCGTGTCGACGGGCTTCAAGGTGCGCAACGAGCCCAGCGTGGTGCGCAACTACGGCACCATTCTCACCGACTTTGCCAAGATCACGCCCGACGGCATGGTGGTTTTCTTCCCCTCGTACCTGTACATGGAGTCCATCATCAGCATGTGGCAGGGCATGGGCATTCTAGACGAGGTGTGGAAGTACAAGCTGATTCTGGTCGAGACGCCCGATGCCCAAGAGACGTCGCTGGCCCTGGAAACATACCGCACCGCCTGCTGCAACGGCCGTGGCGCCGTACTGCTGTGCGTGGCTCGCGGCAAGGTCTCCGAGGGCATTGACTTTGACCACCAGTACGGCCGCACCGTGCTGTGCATCGGCGTGCCCTTTCAGTACACGGAATCGCGCATCCTCAAGGCGCGGCTGGAGTTTCTCCGCGAGACGTACCGCATCAAGGAAAACGACTTTTTGTCGTTTGACGCCATGCGCCATGCCGCGCAGTGCATGGGCCGCGTGCTCCGTGGCAAGGACGACTACGGCATCATGGTGCTGGCCGACCGGCGCTTTCACAAGAAGCGCGACCAGCTGCCCAAGTGGATCAACCAGGCGCTGCGCGACGCCGATAGCAACTTGAGCACCGACGTGGCCGTGGGCAATGCGCGCAAGTTTCTGCGGGAGATGGCGCAGCCGTTTAGGGCAAAGGACCAGGACGGCATCAGTACGTGGAGCTATGAGGATTTGATGGCGCATAAGGAGCGGGTGGATGAGGAGCGGATTAGAGTGTTGCGTGAGGAGGCGGCAAAGGGGGCGAGTGGAATGTTGTTGGTGGGAGAGGGGGAAGTGGATGTGGACATGGTGGATGTGGACATGATGATGGATGAGTTTTAGGGGGTTGGGGAGTGGAAAGATACTAGAGAACAAAGGCACTTGTAGTAGGAATTTCATTTCTTTTATTTTTATATTTTTTTTTATATCAAAGTTTATTAAATTAGTGGTTAGACATGATACAACAACAGTAAAAAGAAACCCTGAAAAAAAAAAGCAGGAGATTGGTTTGTCGTCTGTGCCGCTCTCGTAGGGCTGAAGGCCTTTGCGTCGACCAGAGTGCACGGGCCTTTTAAGGACATGTTTGTTGTTCAAGGCTTGTTGTTCAGGCTTGTTGTTCAGGCTTGTTGTTTAAGACTTTGTATGAAAAATAATGTGGGATGAAGAGCCGAAAAAGGAAAAAAAAAAAAAAACCCCCGTTGGACTTGCGGGAATAAAAAAAAAAAGACCAGAAAGAAGAGAGAGAGAGAGAGAGAGAGAAAAGAACAAAAGAGGTCAGTGCTGTGTCTGAGCTCTAGAGTCAGTCGAGTCGAGTCGGGGCTTATTCGGCTTGCTTCCAGCCACGCACCCCAGTCAGCTCTAAATCAGCCCTATCTTTTCCAGTCCTCTCAGTCTGCCTCTCCCTCAGTCTGCTCTCAGTCTGCCTTTCCCTCAGTCTGCTCTCAGTCTGCCTTTCTCTCAGTCTGCTCTCAGTCTGCCTCTTCCTCCACCTAGTCTGCCCTCCCCCCACCTAGTCTGCCCTCCCCTTCTTCACCGCCCTCATCTCCGGCACCGTCCACCGCCGCCCCGCCCTCCTGCCCACCTCCACACACACAAACCGGATAAAATCCCCATCCGTCCAGTAGCTCGTGTGCGCGCTCAACATATTCAAGTACTGAATCTCGAGCGGCCCGCCGCTGCCGCGCAGGTACCAGTCAATCTGCCCATTGTCATTGAGCAGAAATACCTTCTTCTCGGCGGCTTGCTCGCGCAAAAAGTCATGAATCTCAAGCTCCAGCTGCGACGGCAGGCGTTGTGCTAGCCGTGCGTGCTGGTCGCTGTCGTGCTCGTCGCTTCCGTCTTCGGCACTTGCACTACCGTCCACCGGCGTCCCCGTTCCCGTCTCCGTCGCTGCTATTACTGTTGCTGTTGCTGTTGCTGCGCTCCCGCCCGGAACCCACCCGCGCACTGCAGCACCCAGCGCTTTCAACATGCCGACTGTCGTGCTGGGCAAATACGCCGTGCGCAAACTCGCCGCATACGCCCGGTCCACTGTGCCCGTGAGCAGATACGCAATCGGGTCTTCCTTGGCCAGGATATTGTACACATTATCCACCGCCAGACACCCAAACTGGCCGGCCTCGGCCGTGAGCGCCGCGTCGTGCACGTCTCCGTGGTCGGCGCCGGGTTTGGCCCGGCCGCGTCGTGGAATCAGCGTCCCGCGCTCGAGCAGCAGGAAAAAGGCAGACGGGCTGCCACACAAAAGGAGGTTGCACGTGTCGAATTCAAAAAAGCGGGCTGATGGCTGGCTGGTTGGCAAAAGGTCCAGCCGGGGCACGCGTGTAGGCTGTTTGGACAGAATCTCGAGCGCCATGGCGCTGCCGAGTGAGTGCGCAAGAAGGTGAACGCGGCCGTGCTCGGCAAAGCCCGGGTTGTTCTGACACCAGAGCCGGTACACGCGGTTGGCCTCGACAATCAGCGCCGAAATCATCTTGCTTTTGTGGTGCGACATGTAAAACGGAATGTCAAACATGACGTCGGATATCATGCTGCGCACTGCCGGAATCGTCGGCGGCTCAATATCCTTGAGGCCAAACGCCTCGGCTCGCTCGTCTTCCGAGTCCTCGTCGTCGGCTGTCATCATCGGGCCGCCGTCTTCAAACGACAGCGTATGGCGCCAGTTGAGCGGCAGAATCATGATGCCGTTATGCTCCGGCCGCAACACCGCTTTCACTGCTGGATTCTGCAGCTCAATGTTGACAGCGCGCCGGAACGAGTTGATGGCGTGCGTAAAGTGGAAACTCTCGACTCGCTCGGCAAACTTTTGGCCGATTCCGTGCGCTACCAGCACCAGATCCGTGACTCGTGCCTTGGCCTGCTGATGCTCACATGCCCGACATTCTTGAGACGTTTCGTCAGCGCCGTCGCCTGTCGATCCGGGAGCCGATGCTGCCCATGATTCGTCTTTGCTGGGGTTCAGCGTCTTTTCGTACATCTTCTCCCAAGCAGCCCGGTCAAAGCCCCGACGCACCGGGATTCCCACCGTGAGTCCCTTGGCAATGCGGGAAATCGGCCGCCGACCGTAGTAAGCAGATGACCGCAGACTTGGCTTAAGAATAAAAGCTTCATGTGCGTCCTTGTAGACCACGTGGTGGTTGGCATACGGACGCACTGGAACTGCTGCGTCTTCTGTCGCTTCTGTCTCGTCCAATGGCGCCGACGCCGACGCCGACGCCGACGCCGACACCGGAGCTGACATCGTACTTTGTACCCTCTTCTTGGCCAGGCTTCCCTCGGCTGCCGCCTCATCGTAGAAGCACCGCGCAGCACAGTAAATCTCACTGCTAATCTTGGGCTCGTCGAGATATGGCGACTTGGCGTTGGGATTGGCAAACTCTTGCGGCCACAGCGGATGCGAAATCTTTTCTTCGCCGGCTGCTCCAATCTCGACGGCGCATCGTAGCTCTACTTTCCATGTTTGGCTCCATGCGCGAAGTTCGCGGTATCCGATTTCCAGCTGGTTAGCCACTTGTATTGGTACTGGGAGCATTGTATCTCTGTGTATAGTTAGTAATTGTTTATATAAAGTAGAAAGGACTGCTGTAGTGTAGACATCTGTACGCACTTGAAAAACCACGTTGCTCGTATCACCGTCGCCACGTCGTTCACAGGCGACCAATAAATAGGCTTCATGATGAGCTTGGGCACATTGACCACGTGTAGCCTGGAAAGCCCGACCGAGATTTCCTCGCCTGACGATCCTCTCTCGGGAGTCTTGTCTCTGGATCTGGCCGAGTCATCTTTATTGTCTGCCGGTCCATCGCGACTTTGTGGCCGGCTCTTTTCCTGCTCTGAAGATCCGGCCAAGCTGTTGCGTTTTGATTGTGACTGTGACTGTGACTGTGACTGTGACTGTGACTCGCCCCTTTGCCGCGCCTGTTGCAGCAAGCTTGTTATACCTGAAGCCGGGCCCGAAGACGGTGTACCCAAAGACGGCGGTTGAGGCGGCAGTGAAGAGGCAATCGCAGCTGCCGTGGGCTTTGTTGGTCGTATCGGAGCGGTTGGGAGGGATCCGAATGTACCGTGAACCGGGGTCGGTGGTTGCGACGATCGTTCCTTGTCTCGTTCTCGTTCACGGTCGCGGTCACGGTCGCGGTCGTGAAGGCTAGAAAGAGCCCGAGTGCGTGTTTCGAGGTCGGCCATGGTCTCTTTGGAAGCAACGCGCGCCTCGCCCAACGATCGCGGCACGCCTCTGAAACTCTCGGGCATAAACGGCGTCGAGCCGCGCGAAACCGCATCGCGCATTGACGGAATCGATGTCATGCTTCCAGTGCGCGAAAGCGACGAAGCCGCCGATGTTTTCGTCTTGAGAAGAAGCAAGCGACGAAGCTCGTTCATGACATCATGGGCCACGCGCTCACGTCCCAGTTTAAAGTCGTGGCGCCGCAGAAGCGCACAAAACCTCTCGCGAAGCTCAAAGTCAACGTCCTTCCACAGCTCCGGGCAGCACTCAGTCACCGGCGCAGCAGCGCTGACAGGCTGCAAAACGATTGCACACACTTCAGGACGAGATCCATGCTTGTCTAGGTGCTTCCGCGCTAGGCGCAAGACTATACGCGTGAGCAGGTCGCTGTTGTGCTTGGCAGAGTCGGGACTTGGACTGCGCAGCTGGTAAATGCGCTCATGGGTTCTGGAATCGCGGGGCCGGGCCAAGGCACGCCAAGCCTTTTCTAGGGTGTTGCTGTCGGGTCGCGAAAACGGCCGGAGCTGACCCTTGAACCCGGCAGGGTCGGCAGAAGCAGCAGCACCGGGGCCCGAGCCTGGCGAAAGTGGGTCGTCAATGGGAATGGGTGAGGAGTAGAAGAACTGTGTGGTGATTGGCGGCGGCGGTTCGTCGTCATCATCATCGTGGTAGTTGGGATCGACATTGTCCGAGTCTTTGCCGGTCTTGGGAGCTTTCGAAAGTGGGGACGGCGGCGGAGCTAGGCGGCAGTTTGGGCCGGTGTGAGCGGGTTTCGTCGGCGTAGATTTAGGCGCAGATTTTGGTGGTAATGTTGGTGACATTTTGTACGTCAGCGTCGTATGCTTGGTCTAAGTGTGTGACGGGTTGATAGGCTGATAAGAGGTAGGTTGATAAGAAAGAACCGAAGAACAAGGCAAGGAAGTAAGATTAAAAATGGCCAAGATTTACAAAGCTGAATGAGCCGCAAGAGATCAAAAGCAAATAAAGGTAAAAAAAATAAAATAAAACAGAGACAAGATGTTGAGAGAAAAAAAAAAACCAAAACAGAGACAAGATGTCGAGAAAAAAAAGTATATGAAGAGAAAGAGTAAGCAGAAGAAACAGCAAAGTACTGACTGACTGCTACTACTACTTAGTAAGTGGTAGGTAGGTAGGTAGGTAGGTAGGTAGGTAGGTACAAGGTACAGCGCCCGAAGCGGCAAGCTAGCTGCGACTGGGATATAGCTTCTTAGTTAGTGTAAGGTAAAGCAAGGCAAGGCAAAACAAAGCAAAGCAAAGCACGAAGTACGCAGCCGTCCGTAGCTTGGCTTTATTTATTTGCCGTGTTTCGTTTTTGAGCTTATGGTATGACAGACCAACAAGTTGAAAGAAAGATCAAAGCCTGAATGAGTGTGCACGTTGCTTTGCTGGCTTTTGCAAAGCAATCAAGGGATCAAGAAAAGAACTTTGTCAGGTTTGGGACAGTCAGATGCTTGACTTGACTCAATCACATGCAGAAAACAACAACCAGAACAACAACAAAAAAGCAAGCAAAGCGCCCAACAAAACAGGCAGCAGAAGAAAAAAAAAGGCGCCAAAATAAAGTGCGAGCAATCGAGATGCGGCTTGATGTAGATTGGATTTGAGGCGTTCCAACAGTGCCGTTTGAGCGTGACCCGAAGCGGAAAGAAGAAGCTGCATCCAGTTTCTCACTTTTATCTCGACTTGATTTGATGCGAGATGTGATGCGAGGTGAGGCGAGACGAGAACGAGACAATATGCAGACGCGGCCGGATCTTGAGCGATGGGATTGGATGGGATTGGATTGGATGGGATGGGATGGGATTGTATTGGATTGTATTGGATTGGATTGGATTGGATCGAACTTGGGGCGTTACTGTTGAATTAGAGTAGAGCTAAGCTAGATGCAATGCAAGCAAGGGAGCCTCAACTGAAGCCCCAAAAACCCTAGTTTGCGGCAGACGCTGACGATAAGCAAGAGAGGATTCCATCAGAGTTCGTTGAGGGTTTGGCTCAGAGCTTCGTCGTCGAGGGTTAGCTGATAAATCATGGACTAGGGTCAGAGCAGGGTTACCTTTTTGTACTCCGTAGCATGCTAGTAATGATAATCTAGCAATATTGACGATGAAGATATAGACCATCGATGATGATGATAGATAGTCGATGATGACGATAGACAATCAATGATAATGATAGACAGTCGATGATGATGAAGATAATAAAAAGCCACTGAAAAATCTTCACAATCGTCAACAAAAAGCAGGCGCTCTGGTCACGTGCAAGGGTTACCAACACAAGCATCACACAAAATGCGGGCCTACCACTTTCAAGGGTTACCGAACATTTCTTGATAAGACCCCGGACTGTTGCGTTTTTGACCGCTCGAATGGCGGCGGTGAACAAACAGAAAAAAAAAAAAACTGCCGCCACAATTCAATTAAAAGGACACAGAATAAAGGACCAAAAGAAGTAAAGGAACAAAAAATACATGCTACGCCGGCTCGAGCTGTGATTGGCGGAGTTAGATGAGCTCGTGATCAGGTCTGCTGCCCAGTTACTGACTCGTACAGAGCAGATCAGAAGAAAAGGCAGAAGAAAAGGCAGAAGAAAAGGCAGAAGAAAAGGCAGAAGAAAAGGCAGAAGAACAAAGATGAAAGGACAAGAAAAGGCAGGAAAAATCGATAAGGAGAGCCGACAAAGAAAAAAAAAAAAACAAACCCCCAAAACTCAAAAAGGCGGAACGGAGAAGCGCAAACAAGGGACGCCCTTGCTCATTTTCTTCCCGTCCTGTCTTGGTTCCCTGTTCGAATTTGCTTTTCCTGCCACTCATAGCAAGCAAGCACGTCGCGAAAAGCCTGCCCTTGTTGCCTTTATAACTTTTGTGTACAGCATATATTGGCACTAGAGGGAGACGCTTGGGAGGCGGTGACACCTGAACTTTGTGTGGTAAGTACGGAGTAAGTACGCAAGTACTACTACTGTGTAAATAAGTAGAAGCACGGCATCTGAGTCTCCACTTCTAAACGCCCGCTTTGGAACAGCCGTCTGATAAGCCCCGACTTGATTAATGGTAAATGACGGCCTTCACCTCCGCTCCGCCCCATTGATTGTGCTTCGTTCTAGACCCAATCTGGAACCTAGGCCAATCACAAGCCTCGGTGCTAGCCCCACCGTGCCTTCCGTTTTCTTCTATCTGTGTTCCTTCTTCTTCCCGCTAGTGCTACTTCCTTTGGGCGATTTGTGTGGCTTTTGTCGCAACTGCCTTTTGTTGTAGCTGCCAGATCCTTATTGATGTGGGATGCGCCTTATATTCAATAAAAGCCCAAATAAAGCACGAGGCGGATTATTTCTTGTTAGTGTTTGCGCTAACACAGCTTGTTTTGTTCTTGTTTAAAAAACAGAAAAAGAAAAAAAAGAAAAAGAAAAAAAAAGAAAAAGAAAAAAAAAGAAAAAAAAAGAAAAAGAAAAAAAAAGAAAAAGAAAAAAAAAGAAAAAGAAAAAAAAAGAAAAAGAAAAAAAAAGAAAAAGAAAAAAAAAGAAAAAAAAAGAAAAAAAAGAAAAAAAAGAAAAAAAAAGAAAAAAAAGGAAAAAAAAAAACTCCAGCCAAGTAATTGCCAAACTCTCGAGCTTGGGCGCCTTTTCTTCCTCGGCTTTGTTTTTCCGTGTCTCTGTTTGCAATTGTCTGAACAGCAAAGTCGGGCAGAAAGAAAGAACGAAAAAAAAGTCAGATTGGGGGGAGGGGGAGAAAGAAAAACAGGGATCGTCCATATGGGTGGCCAGACCGTGTCTCGTCGTGATCAGGCATGAAGACGACAATTATTGTACACGGTATCCAAGCCAAGAAATCAAAGGCAAAGAAGAGACGAAGACCCCTGATTGACAAGTAGTCTCTGGCCTCTGGCCCGGGACTTGAGAGTTCGTGTTTGATATTATTCTCCTCAGGAACCAAGCATGCAGGCATACTTGCAGGACATACGTAGTACTACTGGTATATAAAAAAAATAAAAAAAAATAAAAAATGCACAAAAAAAGGGAGAAGCGGAAAAAGGGTCGTCCCAAGTTTTGGTAATTACCACCTGCGTTGAACAAGACGCCTGCTGTGACTGCCCATTGTGTTCAGCTCGTGGGCTGACATTTGGCAGGTACGGTACGGTACGGTACGTAAAAAGTGCAAAGTGCCTTCTTCGTGCCTGCCATCTTTTTGCAGAGGTGAGAGCGAATATGCTTGATCTTTGATCCAGAGTTGGCAACTACCCGACCGAACTTGAAGATCTCGTTCTTTCCTTGCCTCTTTTTTTTTGTTTTTTTGTTTTTAGTATTCAAAATATTATTTGCTGTGGCTTTAAATTCTCCACCGAAAAGAATCTTGTGATATCTTTTTCTCTCTCTTATTTTTTTTTTCTTCAGCTTCACTTTCTCCTCCTCCTTTTTTTTTTTTTTTCCTTTCATCGAGGACGCATGAAAACCTGCGTTTTTTGCATCAGGAAAATCGCTATATGTTGGTCTTCAATTGACGGCGAATTTCGCTTTATTCTTTATTCTTGTCTTTTCTTCTGATTTTTCTCTTTTTCTTCTTCCTCTCAGCCTTATCGCGACCTTTTTATTCTTCTTTTTATTTTTTTTTTATCATCAACCCGACCGAATCGAATCGAGATAAGCCCACTAAATAAAGTACCACTTTGTACATTTAAAAAAAAAAAAAAAGAGACAAAACGGGCGGAATCTGTGCTTTTAGTCGCCTGTGACGTCGCTTTTCGCTTTCCTTTTTGTGCGTCGCCGCCTTGCTCGCCCGTTCGCTCCTTATCGTCTTTTCATTCTCGTTCTCGATTCTCGCTTTATCTCAGTCTTTTTCCTCCTAAACACTTCAAATCCTCAAATTTCGTTTTGTTGAAAATCGCCAAAAGATCGCGAAACCCTCCAGATCAAGCCTTTGAAGCCAATCCGCCAGCGCCCCCCCCCCCCCCCCCCCC
>LKBB01000243.1:21756-37112 GCA_001513885.1 Thielaviopsis musarum
AGTAGAATAGAACACCTCGGTCAAGAATAGACTAGTAGAATAGAATCTGTCAGTAGAATAGAACACCTCGGTCAAGAATAGACTAGTAGAATAGAATCTGTAAGTAGAATAGAACACTTCGGTCAAGAATAGACTAGTAGAATAGAATCTGTCAGTAGAATAGAATCTGTCAGTAGAATAGAACACCACGGTCAAGAATAGACTCTGTCAATAGAAACCCTAGGTCAAAATAAAAAATAAATTCACTCCGTCTCCGTCTCCGTCTCCGTCTCCTCACTCTCACTATCCTTTACTCTCTCCGTCTGCCGCGACAACACCAGCCACACAACTGTCACCCCCACCAACACCCCCACCACCACAATCTGCAGCACTGCCACGCCACGCTTCTGCGTCTGTGCCAAGGCCCCCACCGTAAACGGAAGCACCGCGCCGCCGACTCCTCCGGCCGCCGAAGCAAAACCAATGGCGCTGACGTGGTGGTCCTTGGGCAGCAGCTTGGTCGCCAACACAATGGCCGCGGGGAATAGCGGTCCGAGAAAACAGCCCATCAGTATGACAAAGACTACGGCGCCCGGCGTGCTGGGCACCAGCCAGTAGAGCAGCTGCAGCGCGATGCATAGACACAGGTACACTGTCACGGCCACTTTCTCGCCTACACGCCCCGTTACAAAGCCGAGAACAAAGCGCCCGAGCGTTATACCCAGCCAATAAAGCGTTGCGGTAAGTCCCGCCAGGAACGGCGTCGCCCCCCTCTCGACCAGCATGAAGGTGGTGGTCCACCCGCCCAAGCTGACTTCCACGCCCACATAGCCCAGCATAAACACCGCCAACAGCCACGCCACGGGCTCCCGCAGCGTCTCGCGAATGGTGGGCCGCCGACCGTGCCGCACGACCGACAGACCCGCGCGGTATATACTGGCAGATTGGGCGTGGAAGGCTACCGTGTTGACCAAGGCTTCGAGCACCGACAGGCCGAGCATAGCCCAAAAAAAGGTCCACCACGGGACGCGCGCGCGGGTGAGCATGGCGGTGGCAGCGAGGGGGGCGGCGGTGGCACCCAGGCCATAGACGGCATGGACAATGCCCAGGACTTCGTTGGACCGTGCGAGACTAGCAAGCCAGGCGTTCCATGCGCTGTCTTGAAGACCGCTGCCTAGGCCGGCGAGGAAGACGAGCACGGGAACGGCGGGAAACGGGGGGTGCAGCGAGAGAGCTAGATATGCGGCCATGTGAAAGAGAGGACTGAGGAGGGCGATGCCGCGCTGGCCAAGGTAGTGGTGGATGCGTGTATTGAGCAGGCCGGCAACGAGGTAGCCGAGACACGGAGCGAGGAAGAGCAGCGAGACGAGGGTATAGGAGACGGCGTAGTAGGCTTCGATCTGGAGGGGTTAGCTTTTGTATAGTGGATGTCTGTGATTATTGGTTATGGTAGTGTTTTCTGTCTGTGATTATTGGTTATGGTAGTGTTTTCTGTCTGTGATTATTGGTTATGGTAGTGTTGTCTGTCTGTGCTTATCTACTTGTGGTAGTGTGATTATTGGTTATGGTAGTGTTGTCTGTCTGTGGCTGACTAGTCAAATGAGAGGCCATCAAGTAGCAGTGGCAGTGGCGGTGGCGTTGTGTTGGTGTAACAAAACATACATATGGTAACAAGGCCTGGCATGTGTCAGTCAGTCAGTCAGTCTGTCTGTCTGTCAAAAGAGAGTCAATAAAAAAAAAAAAAAAAAAAACTCACGCCTATACACCCATCGCCCATGCCCATGACGAAAAACGACAGCGTCACAGCTCCAACACGGCCCAAGTTTCCACGCGGCTGATTCCATCGTTGGCATGTCGGGAGGTTCACAGCTTCAGCTTCTTCTTCGGCCTCGGAGACGGCATTTTGGGCCTCGAGATCGAGGGTTTTCTTTTCGGCGAGGGAGGATGGCATTTCCAGGGGAGATGGATAGAGAGGAGAAGGCGGAGAAATAGAAAGGGAGAG
This sequence comes from Thielaviopsis musarum, assembly GCA_001513885.1. Lineage (NCBI taxonomy): Eukaryota > Fungi > Ascomycota > Sordariomycetes > Microascales > Ceratocystidaceae > Thielaviopsis > Thielaviopsis musarum. The sequence continues at coordinate 23,738 of LKBB01000243.1, forward strand.
AGAGAAGAGGACGGAGTAAAAGAGGAAGAGAGAGATTATGTAAAGATATAAAATACTAAAGAGGAAGAAAAAGAAAGGCCGGCCGGTGAAACATAAACCAAGTCATGGATTAGAAAGAAAACCAAGTCAGATCAGAAAAACAAAAGGCAGATCAAACGAGCAGAAGGGCAAAAAGAGAAAATCTCTCGCCTGTGTCGGGGAATTTTGAGGAGTGTAGGGGAAATGAGGACTTGGAGAGGGAAGATTAGAGAGGGAAGTTTAGAGGGCTTGGAGAGGGAAGTTTAGAGAGGGAAGTTTAGAGGGCTTGGAGAGAGAAGTTTAGAGAGAGAAGAATTTTCACTTCAGCCTGACCGCTTTGAGTGAGCGCCTGCCTTAATCAACAAACGCTCTTTCCTTTTCTCTCTCTCTCTCTCTCTCTCTCTCCTGCCCACTTCTCATCGCGCCTTCCTTTTTTCCTTCTTGTCAACGGAAACAGAATAGCGGAAATGGCAGGCGCAAACGCTTCTACTTTTCAACAAGCTTGTGCTTGTGCTTCTGGTTAACTGGCAATATGCAGTTTACCTTTTATAAAGGGCAAACAGAAAGTATAGAATTAAATAATAAAACCATAAATAAATGTAATAAATGTCTCTCTCTTATACCGGCTTTCTCTTCATTGTCTCTTATTTTCCTATTTTGTCCTTCTGTCTCTTTTCTTTTCTTTTTGCTTCCCGTCAGCTTTCTTGTTTCTTTCCTGCTTTTTGTACGACGCTTTTTGTTTCTCTCTCTCTCTCTCTCTCTTTCTCTCTCTCTCTCTATCTCCATTTGTTGTACATCTTTGTTTGTCTGTCTTTGCTGTCTTTGCTGTCTTTGCTGTCTTCCCTTCCTGCCCGTCCGCTCGCGTTACACCATGTGTCACTTTTTTCTTTTCTTCACTCAAACTCTCTTCTTTACCTCTTCTTCCTTCCCCTTCCTTTTTCGGCTACAAGCTTTTTTTCCGCTTCTTCTGTATTGGTCCCCTGTTTAGGCTCGGCTCGTTACTTCGTATTCCTTGGGGTTGGTTAACCCTTGTATTACCCCTCTCTTTTTCTTTCCTTTCTCCGCTAGCTTTCTTTTTTTTCTTCTCTTGTTTTTCTCTCTTTTTCTTTCCCTCTGCTCGCCTCCCCTAGGCTTGGCCTGCAGTTAACCTGCAGAAAAGCTGAAAAGGATTGCATTAGCAAGCAGAGAGCAAAGAGCCATCAGTAAACGGAATATCCAGTTTCTTTTTTTTTTTTTTTTTTTTTTTTTTTTTTTTTTTTTTTTTTCTTCTTCTTCTTTCTGTTCATTCTTCGCCCTCTTTGTCTTCCTCTCTTAGCCAAGCGTTGTCTCTCCAACTCTATCTCTCTAGCTCTAACTTTCTGTAGCTTAGTTTTCTGTAGCTCTTACTCTACCGTCTTAGTAACTTCTTGAACCCTAACCCTAGTCCACACACCCACAGACCTCAATGCAACATGCAGGCCTCTTCTTTTTTTTTTCTTTTTTTTTTTCTCTCTCTCTGTCGTCATTTCTATCTTCCCATAAAAAGACGCACCAAAAAAGTGTGACGCAAGTGAAGGGCACGTACACAGCAATTTGTGGTCTGTGGCTGGCTGAAATGCTGTGCCGGTTTCGAGCTGTGCCGGTCTTGTGCTTTGCTAATAAAAGCTCAGAGAAATAAGAAAAAGAAAGAAAGAAAGAAAAAAAAAAAAACCTACTCTGCTTTTGTTCTGTGTGCCTGACTTGTGCATTTTCTTCTGCCCGACTTGTGCCGTGTCTCCCAACTATAGAAAACGTCATTCAACCCACTTCGAGCCAGACGATCAGATCAACCTTGGAAAGCGCCGTTACTGCCACAGTTGTTTTTCCTCCATTTATTACTTTTATAGTACTACTACTAGTAGAAAAGTGTGGCTGAAGGCCTTGTGACGCGGTATTTTGCTCCCCTCTTTTTCCTTCTGTCAACCCCTCTTCTTCTCTTGTCCCTCTTCTTCTCTTGTCCCTCTTCTTTTCAGTCATTTTTTTCTTCTTTTCTTTTCTGCACCCCAAGCCTTTAGCTGCACACCAAGCCTTCAGCTGCACACCAAGCCTTTAGCTGCATACAAAATCAAGCCAGAAAGCAAAAAAAAAAAAAAAAAAAAAAAAATAGATGCATCCTCTGTTCTAGTTCCTTCCGTTGTTCCTTCTGTCCACCTGTTGCTAGCTGTGTACGCTCTTTCCTGTGCTATTTATCCGTGCCCCGTTCTTTCCTTTCCACTTTCTTTCTTCTTTCTTCTTTCTCTTCTTTTTCGTCTCTTTTTCTGGGTTTTATTTTTTTGTCATCCATTCTTTTTGTTCCTTCCATTTTAACTTTGACCTCATCTACTCATTTTGACTCCCATATTTACTCCCACCTCTACTTCAAACTCCCACATCTACTCTCACCCCTCACTACCGCCCACCATGAGCGGCCGCTCGCACTACTCCGCTGTCGACCCTTCCTCCCGCTCCGTCCACGCCGCCTCCGTCCCTCCCTCCTCTTCCGCCTACCGCCGGCCCTCCGACGCCCCCCGCTCCGAATTCCTCTCGCCCGCCACGCCCACTGCGCACCGCACGCACCGCCGCTCGTCGTCGGCCATCGACCACCAGGCCGTCGCACCTGCTGTGTCGTCGTCGCGCTCAAGCCGCGGCGCTTCCTTCTCGGATAACCGCCCCGGCGCCCAGGACTACGCCCGCTCGTCGGCCCGCAGCGTGTACGACCCGCGCGACTCCCGCGCCCCCCGCGACACCTTTGACTCTTCGCCGCGCGGCGTCGGCATTGGAATCGCTGGCGCCATGGTAGGCGGTGTGCTCGCCCACGAAGCCACCGACTCGATGCAGCAGCGCACCCGCCGCGACTCCGACCGCCGCAGCGGCTACTCGCACTCGGCGACCAACCTCTCGCGCCGCGACTCGTCGGGATCGTCGTCGTCGGAGCGCTCGTCTGGCGGCAAGACCCGCATGCTGGCCACGCTGGCTGGCGCCGTTGCCGTCGGGCTCGGTGTGAATGTGCTCGACAAGAAAGTCCAAGACGACAAGCGTGCGCGTGAACAGGCTCTGCGCGAGCGCGAGCGCGAACAGGCCCTCCGTGAGAGAGACAGAGAACACGCCATGCGCCAGCGCGAGCACGATGCGCGCTCCAGTCTCGGCCATCTGAGTCTGCCCGGCTCGCAGACGGCCCCGGCCATTGAATACGACGGCAAAGAGCGCGGCCGGCTGGGTGCGCGTGACCAGGAGCTGCTGGCCAGAGATCGGTCCCGTGCCCGCGACTACCAGAAGGAGGTCTCGCGCGACCGCGCGAGCTACATTGAGGCGCGGACGTCGGATGATCGGCTGTATGGCGCGAATGAGGACGAGTACACCGATCCGTATGCCGGGCGGCACTTTTAGTTGCTTGCTGTTTGTTGTACTACACAGTAGTTCAAGATTCCTGTACTAGCTCAGACTATCGGCCTTTTACTACTACTACTACAAAGGAGATTACGACTTGACGACTTTTGGGCCTTGTGAGGCGTTTGTTATGTTTGCTTACTTATATATGTTTCTGTCTGTTTTTTTTGTCTGTTATTTGATTGTTTGCTTATAAGCTGCCGTTTGATTTATTGTTCATTTTCAAATATACCACAAGTTTTCATAACTACTGTGTTACTACTATATGTATTAAACTGCCTGTTTTTTGCCTGTTTTTAATAGTAAAACTGTTTGTGGCGGTGTGTCCCCTGCTTTGTGCAGAAGCCGAGCCCCGCTTTGACCCTTACTAAACCCTCGTGTAACTATGACCCTAATTTAGCCCAGTGTAACTCTGACCCTAATCCAACCCCGTGTAACTCTGCTCATAATCAAACCCTCGTGTAACGCTGTCCATAACCAATCTCTCATACAACTCATATCAACCCGGATCAAATCGAACCTCCTTCCCCACCCCCTACTCATACACACCATATATCACAGGCATGTCGCTCCGCACTTCTCCCCCCACCGGAAACTGCCCCGCCGGCCCCGGCCCCACCATCGGCGTCTGCATCCCCGTTCGCTCCGCCTCCTTGCGCTTGCGACTCTCCCGCTCGACAATCACCCGAAAGAACTGGCCAATCTGAAACAGCGCCGCCTGCTGCAGCTCCGGCACGCCCATCATGTTGAACAGCGACTGGCTGTCAACCAGCTGCTTGGCAATCACGCTGTCGGGCTGGCAAAAGGACCGCACCTGCATGGCGCGCGCGTTGATCCGCATTGCGTACAGCAGCGCGCCAATCTCCAAGAGACTGCCCTGTCGCCGGCCGTAAAAGCGGAATTCTGCGTCGTGTAGAGCAACCAGCTCCAGCTGTGTATCGAGATCGTACCGGAAGCCGACAACACGCGGCCGGCCCTTGGAGACCCACGCATCAGCCACGCGCTTGAGCTTGTTTGCGTCGAGACGGCCGTGGTTGAATTGCGTCGTGATGTATCCGTGCACAGCCGACGTTAGGTGGTACTCGAGTTCGCAGTACAAAAGGCTTTGTTCGCGCGGGTCTAGCGAAATGTTCATGCTGGAGTAGTGCTTGCTGCGGTCAACCTGGCGCTTCGGGGTGCTAAAGTTGAAGTCGTGCTATGACTCACTCGTTAGCTATGACCTACACACATACATACTTAAAGAGACTCACCACTCCCCGCGCAATCTTGCGCAGTCCGTCCAGGAACCCCTTTTTCTTTTCTTTTTCGCCCTTTTCTCCCCTCTCCGCCGCGCCCTCCACAATGCGCTCCATCTCGGCCTCCTTGTTATTCGCCTTGGGCGACCCTGAAAGCTCCGGCACCGGCAGCAGCGCAGTTTCCGAAGTTACAACCACTGGAATTGGCATCGGTGGCGTCTGCTCCTTCTTTGTCGATCCCTTAGAAAACGACGTCTCGGCCCAGCCCTCGTCACCAATCAGCACCTTCTTCTTGGGCGCATCGCCGCCCATGTTGAAGTACGGCGTCAGCGGCGTGAACGGCAGCGCCTTGTCCATCATCGGGACTGTCAGCCCAGTTTTCTTGGGCTTGTCTTGTTTCTTCATGGCTTCGCTCTTGTGCGCGGCCGAGGCTTCTGCTACTTGGGGCTCGCTTGTTTCCTGGCTTTCCTTCCACGCCGTATAGCCCTGCAGAATGCTCGTGTCCTGGTACTGTGGCTCTTCGTTCTCGTAGTCCTCCTGCTGCTGCTGCTGCTGCTGCTGCTGTTGGTATGTCAGAAACGACTCGTCCGCGTACTCGTCTTCGTTGCCGTCATCGCGCTGGAAGTCAATCAGCAGCTGCTCCGTGTCTGGCTGGCTTAGAGCTTGGACTGTCTGATAGACACCAATATAGCGCGAGGGATGCAGTGGACTGACCTTGGCCGACGTATTGTCCTGGGAATACCGCGACGAAACCACGCTGGCGCGCATCTTGCGCAGGATGGGCGAATCGCTCTGGTCGTCATCTGGCTCCTGCATATCTGCCGCCAGAGACTCAATCGGGCTCTTGAACTCGACGGTGTGCACAGGCTGGTACTTTTGCACGGCTGCCTGCTTGATGGTGTCAGAGCCCGGGAGATCCAGCCGGGACGGCGGATTGCGCAGGCGGCGCTGAGCGAGCGTAACGAGCGGGCTACTAGAATCGACAACAAATGGCACTGTCTTCTTGAGCGTTTCCTTCTTGGCCTGACGCTCGTGAGTTGGTGGATGAGACTCGGGAGCGTACTCGTCTTCAGCCTCGGGAATCGTGTACAAAGCGCGCGGAGACGGAGACATGGTGTGTGTAAAGTTTTCGCCGTAAGAGCAATCAGAGCGCTGATACTTTTGTGGCGGCGTCGAATATGAGGGCTGCATGTGGGCAGGTGGGATGGGTGGCGCCAGCATTCTTGAAGGCGAGTCTTCCACAGGCTTCTGGTAGACCCTGGGACGGAACACGTCGGGAGACTGATCCAGCAGGCAGTGCGACTTGTCAACCGGCGAGCCTGATCGGACGAGCGTATCTTTCCGAGGGGCCGCAGTCCCGCGAGGAGGCGTGTGAAAAGGACTCTCGCTGCAATCAGGTGAGTTTTCACGGGCGGGTTTTGGGCGTGACACAGTCTGGACCTCGGTGGCCCGGCGTTGCTGGACGCTGGGAAAGTTAGTGTTTTGTAGAGGGAATCTGATAAAAAGAAAATTAAACCCAATGAAGCGAGGAAAAGAAAAAAAAAGGAAATTAAACACAAGTGAAGCGAGGAAAGAAAGAAAAACACTCACGCAAGCGCAATTTGCTCCATCTGCTCGTCGGTCAGCGCAACCTGCAGACGAATCGGGCCTGACTCGCCGTTTCCAACGAGCCCCAGGTTGAGGTTCTGATACGACACAGAAAGCGGCAGACTGGGCGCGGAACTGCTAGAAGTGCTGAGACCGCTGGCAGCGGAGAAGTTGACTTCTACAGCGAGATTCTCTTCGGTTGGCGCAAAACTGGCTCCCCAGACGGGACGGCTGGGCCCATTTCTCTGCTGTGTTTGAGCCAGGAAAGCAGGACGGCCAGACGGGCGACGTGGTTCGGAGCGTGATGGCGATGGAGTCATTTTTGTTGAGTGAGAAATAGCGATTGGGTTGATGAATTTTGTTGCGAGATTTGAGCAAGTCGAGGACGAAAAGTTTGCGTCGGTCGAGATGAAGATGGAGAAGAGAAGAAAAGAAAAGAGAGGAGAGGAGAACCAGGGAATCAAGACAAGTTTAAAGTTGAGAAATGAAATGGCTGAGTTGTGGGCGGTCCACTGATATCAGACCAAAAGGGAAAGCCAAAAGAGGTAAACAACAATAGACCGAACAGGAGGTCAACAAGAAAGACGGGATGGGATGTTAACAAAAAAGGATTGAACAGGAGGTCAACAAGAAAGACGGAATGGGATGTTAACAAAAAAGGATTGAAAAGGAAGTAAACACGAAAGACGGAATTGGATGTCAACAAAAAAAAAGGGTTGAAAAGGAAGTAAACAAAAATGGCCGAGACAGAAGAATAGATCAAGATGTAAACAAAAATAGACCAAAAAGGAAGTACTGAGAAAGTAATAGACGCATGGAAGTACTAATAAAAGGTATAGACGCATGGAAGTAAACACAGCTGTAATGACTGCTGTCACATGCTCATCTGAAGGGCACCCGTGGCCACAGCCCACCAATCTGCTCCGTGCCTACTACCAAATTGTAGGCGTTCTCTTTATCCTCATCCTCCCAATTAAAGACCTGGCGGCCATCAGCGTCCAGAGCCTTTACGGACAGCACCCAGTCAAGGCGCACATCCTCGATCCGGACGCTCTGGACCTTTTCCAGAGTGCACGCCGAGATGCTCAGCATGGCCACCCACGCATGATTAGCATCGGAGCGGCCCAGGCAGCGATATCCCGAGCGCAGCCAGCGGGAGTCTGTTGCGGCGACATCGGGCTTCATGCGGTAGAAAATATCACCCGCCATGCGGTCCTCCAGCCGCACGGGGTCGGACGTCATAGCCACAGCCAGGTTCTTAGCGACGACGCGCAGGCGAATCTCGCACTCGGCGGCGGCCGTGGGCGGCTGCAAGCAGAATTCTGCGGTGGCGAAAAACGGCGGCTGGCTGGCGGGCGCATTGAAGAACCAGTCGAGCGAGGAACAGTGGCCGTAGAACTCGGCCGGCCACAGCGGAAAGTCGGCGGCGTCCCAGAAGAAGGCGGCGGCTTGGAGGTAGGCGCTGCTGAGAAACTATCTCGGGTAGCGGCCTAGGGCGGGGTGTGAGGCGTCAAAGGAGAGGCGGGTGAGGGCGTAGGCGAGGTCGAAGGTTGTGGTGGTGATGGCGGATCGGCGCTCGATGAAGCCGATTTCGAGGTCGAGGAAGCGAGTGGACATTTTGATTTTGCAGGATGAATTGATGAGGGGAGAGGGAGAAGAGATGATGATGAAGGGAGAGGGAGAAGAGATGATGATGAAGGGAGAGGGAAAAGTGATGATGAAGGGAGAGAGAGAGAGAGAGAAAATTTCACTCGCCCACTTTTTGAAATTTCAGAGTTCTTGCCGTTGTTGACATTTTGAACGTGGGTAAATTGAAGCAACGGGCCCCACCTATTGGGAGGACCAGAAATACTAGATTGCAACTATCAAGAAACATATTCAGCAGAGATGAGAATACAGGGTATAAAACGAATACAGAGCATAAAACAAATGCAGAGTATAAAACGAATACAGAAAAATGATTTAGTCAAAGTAACTGACGTTCAAGTTCCCCGGACCTTTCTCCACATTTATCTAAGTTCCAACTCCGCCACATTCCGCAATCTCCACTCAAACTGCCGGGCGCCGTAGCCGATTCTGTCACGTGACCTTACCGACTACACTTTCCAACTCGGGGGGGTTTTTTTTTTCTCAGCGAGGGGAGGTTTTTCACTTGAGCTTCTTCTCTTCCCTCTCAGTCGCTTTTCCAGACCCTTTGGCGGCTTTACAGAACCTTTTTTTTTTCTTTTTCCCTATTATGATTCCGACTCTTATACTCTTGCTCTCCGACTTATCCCCCCAGCGTTACATGGAGATATTTTGACTGCGACTTTGAGATGCTACCGCCAGGTCATTCAGCCATCCGCTCATTTTTCCTCGGTTATGAATTAGCATAAATAGCTTGGTGGCCACCATTGGCGGTCACCATTTTCTCTTTTTTTCTTTTTCTTTTCTTTTTCTTTTTTTTTTCTTTTCTTTTTTTTTCTTTTCTTTTCTTTTTCTTTTCTTTTTCTTAGCAAGCAGACAAACAAAAATATGTCAGAACTCTACGATATAGGTACTTTGCTCCTTCAAACCTATCTACACTTAGTCCCTATGCCCACTATGCCCACTCACGCTAACCCCCTAGTTATTGTCGGTGCCGGCCCTGTCGGCCTTATGCTATCTACCTGTCTCGCCCGCTGGGGCTACCGCATCAAGCACATTGACAACCGACCGGAACCCACGAAAACCGGCCGCGCCGACGGCATCCAGCCACGGTCTCTGGACCTGCTGCGCAACATGGGTCTTAAGCCAGCCATCATGGCGCATGACCCAGCTCTTGTGTACGAAGTGGCCTTTTGGGATCCGCCGGCCGCCGATAAGCCGGGGATTGTGCGCACCGGCACGTGGGCGTCGTGTCCGGATTTTATCGATGCGCGGTACCCGTTTACCACGCTGCTACACCAGGGCTACATTGAGCGGGTGTTTTTGGCAGACATGGCCAAGAACAAGACTGTAGTGCAGCGGCCATGGGTGGTGGAAGAGTTTGCAGTGAACAAGGAAAAAGACTATCCCGTCACACTAAAGCTATGCCATGTTGACGGACGGGAAAAAGGAAGCGAGACAGTCAGGGCCAAGTATCTTTTCGGCGGTGAGGGCGCGCGGTCGCCGATCCGGCAGAAGCTAGGAATTGCGGTTCGGCACAAGGACCCGATTTCTTATGTGTGGGGGGTGATGGACGGAGTGGTGCGGACCGATTTTCCGGACATTAAGGTATTTATTCTGTCTGACATTTCTGTTTGCCATACTTGTAGAAAGGCCATTGAATGTCGGATACTAACAAACGAAGCAGATGAAATGCACCATCCACAGCGCCAACGGCTCCATCATGGTCATCCCGCGCGAAGCCAACATGGTACGGCTGTACATCCAGATTGCCTCGTCAGCCGACGCCGGCTTTGACCCGCGGCAGACGGCCAGCGCCCAAGAGGTGCAGGCCTCGGCCAAGAAGATTATGGCGCCGTACCGCATTGAGTGGGAGCGGTTGGAGTGGTATTCGGTGTATCCGATTGGGCAGGGTTTGGCGGATCGGTATACGTTGGATGAGCGGGTGTTTTTGGGGGGTGACGCGTGTCACACGCACAGCGTAAGTTTTGTCTTTTTTTTTTTTTTGTTTCCTCGCTTCGCTCGTTTTTCTTTTTTGTCTCCTCGCTCCGCTCGTTTTTTTTTCTTTTTTGTTTCCTCGCTTCGCTCGTTCCTTTTTTTTTTTGTTTCCCTTTCCCCTCCTTTCTCATACTAACTTCTCAGCCCAAAGCCGGCCAAGGCATGAACACGGCCTTCCTCGACGCCCTCAACCTCGCTTGGAAGCTGCACCTCGTCGAGTCTGGCTTTGCCTCTCCGTCTCTGCTTTCAACCTACGAATCAGAGCGCCGTGGCGTGGCCCAGACGCTTCTTGATTTTGACAACCGCTACGCCAAGCTCTTTTCGCAGAAGCCTTTGTCGCCCTCGCCCTCGCCCAAGCCCTCTGACGTGTCGTCGCCCAAGCCCTCTGACGTGTCGTCGCTCAACCCCTTTGTCGACACGTTCAAAGAGTCGTGCGAGTTCACCAGCGGCTACGGCGTGGCCTACACGGCCAACGCGCTGAACTGGTCGCCCGAGCATCCCGTGCAGTCGCCGCTGATTCTCGCTGCCACCGACAAGATTCGCCCCGGCCGGCTGTTCCCAAATAGTAACGTTACGCGCGTGGTGGATGCCAATGCTGTGCATCTTGAGCAGGAAGTACCGCTGAATGGTGCCTTCCGGCTGTTTATCTTTGGCGGGCGGCCCGAGGATGAGGCGGCACAAAAGGCGCTGCACGAGTTTGGCCAGAGACTCGGGGACGCCTCGTCGTTTCTGCACAAGCACGGAAAGCCGACGGAGCCAAGCGGAGATGAAGACGAAATGTTTAGCTACACCGACATGCACACGCCGCACTCGCGCTTCTTTTCGCTATGCACGGTGCTTGCCGGCCGACGCGCCGACATTGACATTGTCAAGCACACGCCTGCAGTGCTGGCGCGTTACAGAGATCACGTGTATGCCGACGACGGCGGCCGGGTGGCGGACAAAGCAGTGGGCGCCATGCATGGCAAGATGGGTCTGGGAGACGGGGCGGCAGTTGTGGTGGTTCGACCGGATGGGTATGTGAGTGTGGTGGTACGGATTGTAGGCGGAGAGACGGCCGAAGTTCTGAATGAGTTTTTTGGGGGGTTGACCAAGCAGTAGTAGTAGCAGTGCCAGTAGTAGCAGTGCCAGTAGTAGTAGTAGTGTAGTAGTAGCAGTGCCAGTCAAGTAGTATTAGCAACGAGACAGGGATAAAGGATCATGTAAGTGAGTACAAGTACTTGAGTGTTTTATAAAGACAAGATGGCTTCAAACCCTTGGCCGGTAGATCAATAATTTAGCTCTATTTCAAGCTTCAGCTCTTCTGAGTATATAAGTATTTCCTTTTTTTTTTCTTTTTCTTTTCTATTTAACCGCGTAAGACAGGTGAGAGGTTGGAAGAAGTGAGTTTGATGTTGAGCCGCAGTTGTCTCTTTTTTTTCTTTTTTTTTTTTTTCTTTTCTTTTTTTGAGGGTTTAAGGGTTAGACAAAACAAGGGTTCGAGATTTGCTTGTTTTCCTACTCCGTACTCTGTACTTCCCCGGATTTTTCTTCTTCTACCGTCTGTGCCATTGGCCAACTTAACTCGGTCAATTCGTAATCGTGTGACCAACGCATTTCCTGGATTTCCTGGATTTAATTGATACAATGAGATTGAATCTGATAAGCTCGGAGCTCGATTCGGAGCTCAGCTTTGAAAGGAAGAGAAGAATTTTCACAGAGGAGCCAAAAGGAAGATCAAGAGGAGTCTAGAACTTGTCTTGGCATCTTTTTCTATTTTTCCATTTCCATCTTTTGTTATTCGACGATTTGACGATTTGACGATTTGACGAAGAATGCTACTCTGCTTCCGAATGCTTGGAAGATGGCCAAATATGTGTATACAGTAGCTGATAAGCTCGCTCACCTATTCTTATTCTTACTCTCACTCACTCTCACTCAGTACTAATAATAAATCAGGATTTACGGAGTAGAAACAAAAGCCAAGACACTCAGCCTTCGTTTCTGCGTGTCTTGAGCGCCCCTTTCTCAATCACTTACCTAGAAGAAAACAAAAGAAAGGAAATCAATATTTCAGCCAGGGTCACATGCCCTTTAGAAACTGTCCAAGGGGGGGGGTCATGTGAGGATTTTTGCATAAAAAAATACGGAGTAAAATGCTAGAAACGCTGCTGCACCCTTAAAAATGAAAATAGGAAAAAAACAGAAGAAAAAAAAAAGAAAATAGGAAAAAAAAAGAAGAAAAAAAAGAAAAAAAAAGAAAAAAAAAAGAAAAAAAAAAGAAGAAAAAAGGAAAAAACAGAAGAAAAAAGAAGAAAAAAGGAAAAAACAGAAGAAAAAAAGAAAAGAAAAAGAAAAAAAAAATTGCACTCTGCCAGAACAGGAAATCAACTATCGTGACCGCGACCGCAATCGCGACTTCCCTTAAACAACTAGAAAAAACCTTTTCACTTCCTTCCTCTCTTTTTCTTTCCATGTGACTCTTTTTCCAAGTAAAATTTTTTTTTTTCCTCTTCTTTTCTCACCCTTTTTTCTTTTCCTTTTTTTCTCTTTTTTTTTTTTTTTTTTTTTTTTGTCAAGAAACTTCAACTCCAAAATCGATTTTCCCAAAAGTCGAAGAAAGAAACGCCACCGGACTTTTGCTAAAAAAGAAAAAAAAAGATAAACTCTGCCATCTTTTATCGGCGGCAAAATCAATCAGCTGCGGCCAGATTTCCTCTACTCTACCGCCATTACCACTACTAGCACTACTACCACTACTAGCACTACCACCACTACTACCACTACTGCTACTACCACTACCACTACTACTACTACTACCACTACCGCCACTATCACTACTAGCACCTTTAGCCGGGCCGTTTTTGCTCGTTTGATTGATTTTATTTTTGTCCCGGCCGCCGAAACGAGGGCCTCAACTTGCCTCATTTACTTTTTTTTTTTTCACTCTTTCTCTTCTTCCATTCAGATCTCACGATCCGTCGCTTAAAAAGGTTCGTCTTTCTCTTCTCTCTCTTCTCCTTTATTTTCTCTCCATTTCTATTTTCATCCTCTTCTGCATCTTCTGCATCTTCTGCATTTCTCTGCATCTTTCTCTGCATCTTCTGCATCTTCTACATCTTCTACATCTTTCTCTGCATCTTCTTTCTTCCCATTGTGCACCCATCTTCTCTCCATCCCTCTCCTCTTCTCTCATCTCTCCCCTTCTCTCATCTCTCTACATCTCTCCCCTTCCCTTCTGTCCCTCGTCTTCTCTCCCCTTCCCTTCTGTCCCTCGTCTTCTCTCCCCTTCTCTCATCTCTCTACATCTCTCCCCTTCCCTTCTGTCCCTCGCCTTCTTCTCTCGTCTTTCCTCTCTCGCTTCGCTCTTCGCGTTCTTTAGCTAATTCATTCGTGCGCCTCGCTTCTCCCTGCGGAATTACAGACATCCGCCCTTTTTCCCCTGCTTTTCTTTTATTGCTCTCCCTCTGACATTCCGCGCCGGCCGATTTTATATCTGTCTCCCTCCTTTTATACCGAGCCTTTCCCCCCCCCCTCCTCCCCCTCCC